>CAVMKG010000481.1:47050-69550 GCA_963682025.1 Cordilura impudica
AAAATTAAAAATTAAAAATTAAAAATTAAAAATTAAAAATTAAAAATTAAAAATTAAAAATTAAAAATTAAAAATTAAAAATTAAAAATTAAAAATTAAAAATTAAAAATTAAAAATTAAAAATTAAAAATTAAAAATTAAAAATTAAAAATTAAAAATTAAAAATTAAAAATTAAAAATTAAAAATTAAAAATTAAAAATTAAAAATTAAAAATTAAAAATTAAAAATTAAAAATTAAAAATTAAAAATTAAAAATTAAAAATTAAAAATTAAAAATTAAAAATTAAAAATTAAAAATTAAAAATTAAAAATTAAAAATTAAAAATTAAAAATTAAAAATTAAAAATTAAAAATTAAAAAATAAAAATTAAAAATTAAAAATTAAAATTTAAAAATTAACAATTAAAAATTATAATTAAAAATTAAGAATTAAGAATTAAAAATTAAAAATTAAAAATTAAAAATTAAAAATTAAAAATTAAAAATTAAAAATTAAAAATTAAAAATTAAAAATTAAAAATTAAAAATTAAAAATTAAAAATTAAAAATGAAAAATGAAAAATTAAAAATGAAAAATTAAAAATTAATAATTAAATATTAAAAATTAAAAATTAAAAATTTGGAATTAAAAATTAAAACTTAAAAATGAAAAATTAAAAATTAAAATTTCAAAATTAAAATAAAAAATTAAAAATTAAAAAATAAAAATTTAAAATTAAAAATTAAGAATTAAAAACTAAAAATTAAAAATTTAAAATTAGAAATTAAAAATTAAAAATTAAAAATTAAAAATTAAAAATTAAAAATTAAAAATTATAAATTATAAATTAAAAATTAAAAATTAAAAATTAAAAATTAAAAATTAAAAATTAAAAATTAAAAATTAAAAATTAAAAATTAAAAATTAAAAATTAAAAATTAAAAATTAAAAATTAAAAATTAAAAATTAAAAATTAAAAATTAAAAATTAAAAATTAAAAATTAAAAATTAAAAATTAAAAATTAAAAATTAAAAATTAAAAATTAAAAATTAAAAATTAAAAATTAAAAATTAAAAATTAAAAATTAAAAATTAAAAATTAAAAATTAAAAATTAAAAATTAAAAATTAAAAATTAAAAATTAAAAATTAAAAATTAAAAATTAAAAATTAAAAATTAAAAATTAAAAATTAAAAATTAAAAATTAAAAATTAAAAATTAAAAATTAAAAATTAAAAATTAGAAAAAAAAATTTAAAAATTAAAAATTAAAAATTAAAAATTAAAAATTAAAAATTAAAAATTAAAAATTAAAAATTAAAAATTAAAAATTAAAAATTAAAAATTAAAAATTAAAAATTAAAAATTAAAAATTAAAAATTAAAAATTAAAAATTAAAAATTAAAAATTAAAAATTAAATATTAAAAATTAAAAATAAGAAATTAAAAATTAAAAATTAAAAATCAAAAATTAAAAATCAATCGTGCCAAAATTGGTATATGGTCAGATATAGTATACTTTACTCGCATACCGAATTTCAACTAGTTACATAAAGAAACAAAGAAGATATAGATTTTTGGCCGAAATTGACCATAGTGCAGTGGTATGTATCAATTTGTAATATTTTGCGATGGTAAAAAAATCGCAGAATGTTGATTTTGATTATATATATATTTTGTTATTTAATATAAAATGCAACACCCAAAGTTATAAATAAATTAATACATTAAAAAATTTTAAGAAAATTTGGTAAATTTATATTATTTTTTTTTTATTAATAACTAGGTTAAGCTTTTTTGGTTTTGATTTTGGTGAATTTTTATGTAATTACCACAACGACCACAAAAACAACAAGTGAAGCTATGACAAAAATACAATATGTAGAATAATAACAAGAACAATAGAGAAACATCGATTTTAATGATTTTAGAAATAGGAACCTAACCATGATCTTAATGAATCACTCTCACTTAAAATTACACTCTAGCTATCCTATAGAGGGCGTGATCGTGACAAGAACAACATAGACAAATCATATTTTTTCAAGACTTTTTTACTTCTTCATTGAATTCTCAGGACGTATTTAACCGATATTGACGATTTTTAACAGCAGACTTCTCAGGATGTTAATTAATTATTTTTAATATAAACCATCACCTTAGCTGCCCTATTGAGGGCCTGCTCGTGATTTCCACAGACGGACATCGCTATATCTCCTCCGCTTGTTATTATGATCACGAATATATATTTTATTGGGTCCAAATTATTTTTTTTAATTATTACAAATGGAATGACAAACTTATATATATCATCTGTACACTGAAGTGGAGTGTATAAAAACAATTTAAGCCATTGTTTCATATAAACAAATGGTATAAGTCCAATTTTCGTAATTGCCAAATGGTGGTTAGCTAAATTACTTTTGGACTTATCAATATGTAAAATTTGAATTGGTTTTGGCCATGGAAGCGTATTGCAAATTAGTTGTTCATGATGTTATTTCGAAATAAAATTCTAAATAGAAACGTTTTTTATTAGCTGGTGTTTTTAAGGTCTCGAACGTTTTAGAACATGCCATTATGACCACTGTTTGGTAACATCCGCACATAATATTGGATACTTAGATTATAAATCTTTGTTCCTGTTTTATGTTACACTGTTACACTGTTTTATGTTAAAATATCTTGCGCTTTAAAAAAGAGTATGGGTGCAAAAGTCCATTTTTATGTATTTAATAAGAAGAATACATTTATAAAAATGAGTTACAACTTAAAATAAAATCACCTACTAAATGAATGCAGGTTTCAAGAAGGAATTAAAGTGAATTTGGTTGTATTTTCAACATTCTATCCATCGAACAATTTTTCGACCGACTACCCTTAGTTACTTAAAATGAACCAACGACAAAAAAAGTGTATGTTGTCATGTTCGGGTCCAGGACTAAACTAAATTTTTTAATCAACCACTGGAAACTTAATTGTTTTGTTGTGTGGAAATTCCATTGAAAGTTCGATTGTTGTCTTTCACCATGACGCATATGTCACAATATCGGAAAAGATTTGACTTAGAATAAGTAGCTAAAGTTTAGAATGTTTACACTATACTTAGAGAAAACGTTTTAAAAATTTTGTAATTAACATGTAATTAATTAACATTAACATGTCGAACATGGTCCTGCAAAATGTTGGCCAAAGAATTTGATCAATGATGGGAAACCTAGTTCGGAAAAACATAAAGGTCCATATGTTTGTAAGGCAAAGAAAACGCAAGCATATTTAAAAGAGCTCCCAACTCATCCAGTTGAAAAGCAGCCCAGTTACCTCTGTGTTCGGACCATTCCATGCAAGAAGGGTAAGCCAGTGAAGGTTTGAAAACAAAAAAAGTTTAAAAAGTTGCAAATAGGAACGCTGCAAAAAATTTAGAGGCAAAAAACAGCACAGAAATTAAAATCAGGTTTCATAAAAAATACTCCTTCTGCATAATGGACGAAAAACGTATATGTTGACAGATCTAAATTTTTACGTTGGTAATGCTCGAGGAAAGTCGAAGATAAGTTTATGATCTAAAATCGGACGAAATTTAGTAGTATGGTAAGCAATATGCAGTTGCGGCAAAAGAAGCAAGTCATTTGCTACAACGGGATCTATAAATACCAAATTGATATTAACTGTTTCTGCTGTTTCTTTTCATAAGCCAACATAATGTGTACACATATTTTTGGCTCAATCACTACGGTAAGAACGCTCTAGGTACAAGAAAAAAAAAGTGGTTCTTTTTACCAAGGGAGGCAAATCCTCCATACTGTTCGGAGTATTGGCTGGTGGAGAGATTTCGGCCTCTTGTGAAATGTGAGCTGAAGAGCACAAAACAGTTATCAAAAAATATGGAAGATGTTAAACGGAGACGAACCACCTGTTCCAAAAAAATCGACAGAAAAAGTTACCGCAAAAGATCGATAAGTTCATAAAAAGTGAAGAGAATTATAAAAATTATCTTTTTCTGTAAATTTTAATATAATCTTAATTAAATATAAAAATAAAAATCATTTCCTTTATTTTACA
Organism: Cordilura impudica; assembly: GCA_963682025.1. Classification (NCBI taxonomy): domain Eukaryota; kingdom Metazoa; phylum Arthropoda; class Insecta; order Diptera; family Scathophagidae; genus Cordilura; species Cordilura impudica. Next base: position 51,093 of record CAVMKG010000481.1, read on the forward strand.
ACTTACGCATGTTTAGAATTTTTCGATTTAACTCCTTATTTGTACGATTTAATTTTTTGTGCAATGGCATAAAAAAATAAAATTTTAAGTAAATAAATTAGAATAACTATAAGAGTTAAGAACAATTCGAAAATATAATAACTTTTAATTTACTTCAATACTTCTAAAACATTTTAAATTCTGGTAGTGTTTAAAAACATAAAACCAATTGATTCTGACACAGTAGCAAGTAACTTCCTTATTTTTTCGTTTTGAAATTTGTTTCAAAAATTTAAGCAATTCGTTTTATGATAAAAATTGGATCAACCAAAAATTCGAATAATTACAAACAAAACCAATTAGAGAATACGAAATATTTAAAACTAAAAAATAATGAACATTATGCTTCCATGTAAATCAAACAAACAGAAATGAAGAACCAATATGTACTACTAATCAAAGACTATCTTCACTTACCACTTACTTGATTATAACTGTACAATTTTGATATATGATTGAGATTTTTTATAGCTCCACAATTATTCTTATCGTATTTACCACTTTCCACAACATCCACATTATCAAGCCGCTTAGCCTTATCTTCATTGCCATGGTTGTTGTCACCATCGTTCTCGTCCGGGTCTAGCGTCAATATATTCAATTTGTGAAAACAAGGTTTGTGTTTGTTAGCTGCCCATATTAGTACTAAAATTTAAAAAATCTCATTGTTGGCGGCTGTTGGAGGTGTTGGTGTTTTGGTAATGGTCATGTTCTTTATCATATATATTTTTTTTTTATGGTATTTAGTTTGGGTTTTGCAAGTTTTAGAGTACATTTCGATCCCAAATCATTATTCTCGCCCAGTTTAACGTTACTATATTCAATGAGAGTATCGTCGTTTCTAATTGAAATTGAATTGAAACTACCAAAGTTAGTACTGTTCATATGTTTTGATCGGAATGCCATCATCATTAGAGCCAATTGATGTTGTGGGTGTTTGCTGTTTTGCATTAGCTCCGGATGATCACTTTGGGTACACTCTAGATTCTCATGATCATCACGACTGCTGCTTTTAAGCAGCGTATCAGCTACTGTTGTTGTTTGAGCCAACAATTCCTTCATTTTGCATATGTGTTCAACCGAAAATGCATGTTGTTGTATGTTTACCTGTGATACTTGGCATAAATTGCAATCACGTATAATGTCATTGGATAGTACACTGCCGGTTCTTACAGGTTGCAAAGGCGTTGTCATGGTACAGCTATTACTGCTGTCGTCAGATATATTACAAAAATGTTGTCGTTGATGATTTCGAGACTTTTTATCTTTGGCCCGTGAATTTTGAAACCAAACCTATCGTTAGATAGATCACATTGTATGATGAAATGAGGAGCAAGGAAGGAAACAAAATATTTAAATTTAAACAAATAAAAAACTGATTTAGTCCTTAATCTTCACTTATCAATAACATAATTAAACCCACAAAATTAAAAATCTTTTCAACGTTGACATGGTAGTAAAATAAAGTTTTTATCAGATTTGTTTATCTGTCGAAATTATTGAGTTCTCTACTCTCACTTATTAATGACATATACAAAAGCAAAAATATAAATATCCATACAGTACCAAATATTTCTCATAGCTTAAATTGTTAATGATTAAATCTGGAACTATTTTTATGGAACAAAGTTGTTAATCGAAAAATTTACACATTCAACGTCAATAGAGTTCTTTAAGCAACAACCAATTGAACATTTCTGAAAAGTAAACCTATTTTTGTTAGCACTACCAGAAAAAAATCTGTAATGCGGGAGAGCCGCAATACAATTCTGTGTAATCTGCATAACTCGACTCCAAATTTTGTTTGTAAAAAACGAATTTGACATATTCCATTTAATGTTTAAATGAAAAATAAATAATAAATAAAATAGAAAGAATTATAATTATAAATTATTACATAACAATATACATATATTGTTAAAGCACAGACGAAAGGTAAATTTTTTTAAATAAAAATCTATCGGCTTCAATTTAATATAAAAAAAAACAAAAAATAATAATGATACAACAATAAGAAATAAAGCATTTGTCGGAGTAATGATCCCAAATAAATAGAAAAAAATCATGTGACTCCGCTCACAGGGTAGCTAAACATCTTTTTTATGGCACTTTTTTAAAATCAAACAGAAAGTATGATTTATAGCAAACAACTGCAGGGGCTGTGCTTATATAAAACTATTTATTATTACTTATTATTTCAACTGGTTTATTTAAAATTTTTCGTTTTTCATTTTTTATTTTTTAATTATCAGTTTTCATTTTTCGTTTTTCATTTTTTATTTTTCATTTTTCATTTTTAATTTTTTTTTCAATTTTCGTTTTTCATTTTAAATTCTTATTTTTCATGTTTGTTTTTCTTTTTAATTTTTAATTTTTCAATTTTTATTTCTACTTTCTCATTTTTTATTTCTAATTTTTTATTTTTCATTTTGCATTTTTATTTTTCATTTCCAATTTTTTTTTTTTTTCATTTTTAATTTTTAATTTTTTATTTTTCTTTTTTCATTTTCAATTTTTTATTTTTCATTTTTATTTTTCAACATTTTTTCACCAATACAATCATAAGTCACACCGATTTTTACGTCTTACATCTTACGCTGTTTTTGTGATTGTATTGTGAAATAGATTTTTATCCCCCCATTATAGCCCAACTGTCCATACTCATAATAATTATAATTTTAAGAAAATAAAATGCAAATGCAGTTGATACTGATGGTATTCACTACAAATTTTTTAAGCTTCCGAAAAGTTAAATTGTCGTAGAACACTTTTTTAAAATATTATGGTGCAAATTACAAATTATTATAAACTGTAGAACAATCAATTAAAAAAAAAATCCAAAATTCGAAAAAAAGTCTAAAACATTGTTCTTACAAATCATTTTTATGCAGTAGATCTTGGTATGATATAAGTGTATAATGAGCTTGTGCTGATAGTTTTAACTAAAGGGTCCACCATCTAACGTTTTTTTTCAACTAGTGCTTATTTCGTGAATGGTAACACTTAGCTCATGTCTGATTTGACAGATAATTAGTTTTATCCTTCCGCTGAACGAATATGGTTGTGTATACGCTTGAACAACGCTGGGAAATATTGCGACATTACTTTGAAAATCATGGTAATGTTGCAGAATGTGTGCAAATATTGCGTACGGATTTTGAAAGAAGAGAAGCACCGTCAGCTCCGTATGTTCGTTATCTTGTGAAAAAAGTGAAAGAAACTGGCATCCTCATCGATAAACCAAAGCGTGAAAAGCCAAAAATAGGGCGTACACCCGAGAATATTGCTGCTGTGGCAGAAAGTGTGCGTGAAGCGCCATCAACATCAATTCACCGTCGTTCTCAAGAATTGAACATTTCGGAGGCATCATTGAGACGAATTTTGCATAAAGACCTTGGTATGACGCCATACAAAGTCCAATTGGTTCAGGAGTTGAAGCCAACTGACCATCCAATGCGTTTTCGCTGCGCTAAGTGGGCCTGCGATCGACTTACAGAATATGCCGATTTTGCCAAAAAAAAAAAAATCATCTTTTCAGATGAAGTTCATTTTGATCTTGGCGGGTATGTAAACAAGGAAAATTGTCGCATTTGGGGCACAGAAAAGCCGCACGCATACATTGAAAAGCCGATACACCCAAAACGAGTCACTGTTTGGTGCGGATTTTGTTCCAGAGGCATAATTGGGCCATTTTTCTTCGAAAATGAGCAAGGAGTGCCCGTTACAGTCAATGGCGATCGTTATCGGGCCATGTTGAACGAATTTTTGTTCACAAAAATTGAAGAGCAGGATATTGGCAACATTTGGTTTCAACAGGACGGCGCTACGTGCCACACAGCCGAAGCTACACTCGATGATTTGCGCCCTTTTTTTGAAGATCGCATTATCAGCCGCAGAGCTGATGTCATTTGGCCACCTCGGAGCTGCGATTTGACATGGTTGGACTATTATTTGTGGGGTGCCCTCAAAGATAAGTGTTACGCCAACAAGCCAGAGACAATTGACGCTTTAAAGGACAACATTCGTGAAGCCATTGGTGAAATACAGCTGCACACAATCGATAATGTGCTTAAAAATTGGACCGATCGTGTAGGTTACTGCATGGCCAGCCGAGGCAGCCATTTGAATGAAATTATTTTCCGTTATTAACCGGAAGGATTGTACTTTCAAATAAAAAAAGAAATTTGAGATAATATTCAGTAGTTTTTTCTTATACCATTTTCAAAAAAAAAAGTTATTTGGCGGACCCTTTACCATATCTATTTTGTGAATATATAACGAAATCGGAAAATAAATAAATTCTAGTTTATTTTCAAAACTGAGGATCTTTTGTTGGAACGTTCTTTCATTTAATATTTTCTATATAAAAGGCAAAACCTCTCCTCGTTAGGTACCATGTACTCGTATAGAATACTTAAATTATTGTGACATGACCACGAAATACTTCACAATAATATTTTGAAGGACAACAAATAATATATGCCAGACACAAAATCAGATAGGAGTACATTTCAGATCTAAACATGTTTGCGCTTAAGAAATTCATTATGACATTTGCGATTTCAACGTAGTAACAAAAAATTTGTATTCAATTGTGTGTTGGTGTACTATATAAAATGAAATTAAACAGCTGGACTTACTTGTACAACACGTTTTTTTAGATTTACTTTCATAGAAATTTCTTCTAGCATTTTGCGGCTGGGATTGGACTCATTTTGATAGCATTCATATAAAAAATTCAATTGTTCTGGTAAAATGGTGGTACGTAAACGTTTATTGGTTTGTTTATTGTTTGAATTTTCTGCGGTTTCTAATGCAGCCGCTACCGGTTGGATTGGGCATTTATCCGCTGACGATGTGTGTGTATATGGTGATGGCGTCAATACTTCTTTGTTTTTTGATCCTGTGGAAAGGATATGGGTTGGGATATGATTTTCTATCATAGTTGCATCAAGGAAATTTTCTAAATTTTGATATTTTCCTACACCAAGTATTCGGTCAGGATATGTGTGAAACGGGGACGTAATTGTTATTGGCATTAATTTATTTGAACTCGAAGGATTTTTAACTTCCTGCAACCCATCTAGTTGCTCCATTTGCTCTTCTAGCTTCGAAGCACAATGAGTAACAAAATCTTCGGAGATTTTGGGAGAAAAATTGAGGTTCTCTTTTTCAGTATCGAAAAAGTCATTGCTATTGGTGGAATGGTGGCCATTTTCGTGTGTATTAAGATCAATATTGGCATAGGATTTTGCCTGAGGAGAGCTATTAAAACCCCCACGATCACTACTATCGCCATAAATTGAACTGCCACCGTGGCTGTTACTATTACTATCATTTGAGGCAGGTCTGATGCTGTTGCTGACGTTGATTTGTTCAGATCTTATGATATCGGCATGCGTTAATGTTCCGTCATGTATTCGTTGAGGAAAGGCTTCTAACTGAAAAAACTTTTTAGATTCACAGAGTTGGTAGTATTGCAATAAGAATTCTATATTGAGTTTGTTGTTTTCGGCAAATTCGAAGTTGACATTTGTTTGCTGTTCATTTCTAATGTAGTATTGAAATAAGAAATCATAATTGTTGCGTTTCTTAAGCTCCGTTTTCTGGTAGTAATTGGCTAGGAATTCCATATTTGATTCGGCGCTGTCGTGAGTACGGAACTGTTGACGTAACTCTGAATTCCCTTCGTTCTGTAGAAAATATTGATATAAAAAGTTATACTTTTTTTCGTGACTACCATAATCGACGCCCATTAGAGAGAAGCCATCTAGCGAAGATACTTCGTCCGCATTTGATGAAGTCTCCGAATATTTCCGTTTTTTTGCAGCTGTTTGTATATTAGCCGAACAAGCTGCTGCTTGCTGTAAATGTGCTGCCTGTTGTAAACTTTGCAAAATGCTTCCAAAGGGTCCATAAGCGGCAGCAGCAGCTGCAGAAGTGGTTACATAATTCTCACCCGACAAATGAAGATTTGGCTTGACCAAGTGCAGCAACTGATGTTCCCGCAAATGATCAAAGGTTACAAATGTCATTTTGCATTTGTCACAGTCGAATTTCCGCTGCTCATTGTTGCTGTTACTACTTTCATCCGCAGGTGGTGTAGTATTACTTGGTAAAGGACCAAATTCACTTTCCGATGGAGTACTCTTAACAAGGCTCGTTTTTGCTTCTACTGTATGTTGTTGTACCAAAAGAGCTTCTGCTGAAGCGCTATTGATATCCATGGAAGAATTTGAGTCTTCGGAACTAAGGTTTTGTACAATTTGAGCTGCTGCAATTTGGGCCTTTGCTGATTTCTTGTTGTTTTCCTCTTTGAAGCAGTGATTCTTCTGGTGGCGTATCAACTCATAATAGCGCTGAAAAACTAGACTGCATTTTTTACAAGCATAATTTATGTTCTGTTTTTTCTCCTCGGACTCATACAGAGAGTTATTTGGTTGGTTTTCATAGATTTTACGCTGTTTCTGTCGAGCGTTCTACAAGCAAAAACAAACAAAAAATTAATATAGTGGTCATATATACTTCTATTCCAATTTGAGGAGAACGAATTAAATCGGTAGCGTTAAAACGCAAAACATATACTTACTTGAAACCACACGACGATAACTCGTGGCGATAACAGCAATAGCTTACTAAGATACTCTAAATCGCTATCTTTCGGATATGAATTGTTTTCAAAGAACTCCTGTAAAACTTTAATTTGGTAATCGGTAAAGCGAGTCCGATTTGCTCTCTTGCTGCTAGAAGTGGTTGAAGAATTAGATGAATTGGAGTTAGTATCATATTGAGTGGACGGAGAGTGTTTCTCAAACAATTTACAGCTTACTGCAATTCCGCCAGTGCTAGAACCGCTGACATTGATACTGGGTTGACTAAGATTTGTGGATCGTTCGGATGTTGTACTATTTATATTGGGGCAAGGATTAGAGGTGGAAATAAGCTGACATTTTTTAGGTGGACCCATCTGATTCAGCGGCATATTTTCTAACTGCTGGCTTAACAAGTCATTCATGCTGGCATACAAATTCGATGTGGTATTATTGTTGGGTGTTTGTGGTCGTGAATGCATTTCTGAGCTTCCACTTTCTGATTTGGCTTCATAGCTATTATAAAATGATGCAGCAGCTACGGTAGCTGCATGCTGTTGTTGTTGAGCTATGGCTGCAGATGACAAATGCTGCTCTGTTATTAAGGTCATATCATGATCTTGTTGTTCTAAATTAGGAAAGCGCATCTTCTGATGTTGGTATTGTTGTGGTTGCTGTTGTTTCAGAAAGTTTGATATCACTGATGCCGAGGTTTGTGTGGTTGTGGCAGTTGCCAAATCTTCAGCAGGCTCCCCTTTTATTTGTACGTCTAACGGAAATATTGAACTTGCTACGCTTGAGGTCTGAAATCGAAATGTTTCAGCTTCCTCGCGCTGTTTCTGCTCTAACTGTTGTTCTTGATTTTGGCTGGAATACTCACTTATATTACTATTGGAATGTGCAGATGATGGACTTGAGGCAATTTGTTGCATATGTTCCGTAAGTGGTGCCGCTTTTGCTTGTCCTGTGCGCTCGTATTCTTCTAGATTTAAGGTCGTCGAAGGTGGATTATTGAAATTGTATGGTGAATCTTTGTTGCGCTGACGTTCTTTAAACAATGTGTTACGAAACCAGTGCTTTACAACCTATAAAGATGTGTAGAAAATTTCCCATATTGAAATTTTATCAGAATTTTTCTTCAGTTTACCTTAACCAGAAAGTTGTTATATAGATTTGTACGTCCCAGAAACAATTAACGATTATTAACAAAACTGATTATGATATCTGATTTTGAAAGTAGATATTAAGTTTTATTTATATATGGTGATAATTTCCCGGACTTTTTCGTACCCGGGAATTTAAAAAGAATTTCTTAAATATTCAAATATAGGATTCCAAATATCCTGGGAATTCGTTAAATCCCGGAATTTTTAGAAAAAGTAAAAAGAATTATATAAACTATATTAAACTTTATTAAACACATCCGCATACAAAATAAATCAAGGTTTACTTTCATTTCCAAGAAAAACAATAGAGACCAAATTAAATAGTTTATGATATACATTTCATAATATCCAAAACCATTTCTTTTGCAAGAAATAAAACAATAAACAACAAACAAAAAAGAAGACAAGGATAAAACAAACTTAAATTATACAATAGCTTTATTTTAGTTTCTAACTTTCAGCTGTGATACTAGTTTAAGACATTTTTACTGTGATATTTACTTTTATTTATTTTCTACATTTGCCTTAAATTAATTTTGTGTTTTATGTTGTGTATGTAAAACAGAATAATTGTTTATTAAATGTACATATTAAATTTGACAAAAAAAAATCTATATGTGAGTAAAATGTTTCTATAACAAGTAAGAGTGTTAAATTCGGCTGTGCCGAATCTTTGATATTGATAATAAATGTAAAGAAAATATTGGAAAAAGTAAACAATTTGTTAAACTTAATACCCAATTATTTCAGCAAATTCTTTGGGTTGGTTTTCGTCTTTTCTATTATTTCGGATTTATTTCGGTGTTTGCTTTTTGGTCATCGTGGTTGCTGATCGGCATGCATTTAGGTTATATACCTATATGCATGCGTTTCCGGTTATATGACATAACTTCTCGTTTAATTTAGTTTTTGCTAATTAAATAGCTCGCCCTAACCCCCATTGCAAAGGTAATGGTTGTGTAGGGTGGCTATATGCATTAAATCGTGCTAATTGGAGATGGCTGTATAGTTTCTTTTAACTGGCCAAATATTTCTTGATTTCGGCCATATAGGTCGGATGGAGTAACAAAATAATAACCAAAAAAAAAGCTCTCTCAACTTTTTTATTAAAATACTGCCATATTTGGAAAACATAGAGAATAAATTTATAATAATAAATAATTAAATTAGGGATGCCAAACGCAAAAAACCAAATGTCCCAAACATTTTAAATAAAATAATTTGTTATCTTTATTTTCTGAAAACATCAAATTTTCATCCAAAAAAAATTATGCGAATTTATATATAAATAACATTCTCATCAAATTGCGTTTATTTATGTAACAATTTTTATGTTCGCAATTCTTTATATCATTTGAGGTTTTCTAAAATTCAATGAATTTAAATTAATGTTTTCTGTAGTCCGATTCTGTAAATTTCAACGATCCGACAATCGCAAAACAAATCGACAGCTATTGTTGTCTGCACTAAGGATTAAGTGATTCACTAAGTACATACATCTTAACGACAGTCGACCAATATATTTTTCTATTTATTTAAATTGTAAATGAGTGGCATCTCTGTCAAAATAAGCGAAAAACACAAAGAAGAATAGAAAAAAACAAATTACTTCGTGTTTGACAGGATGATTTTATGTTTATGTTTAATATCTTTATTTTTTTAATAATATTTCTGTTTATTTATTTGAAAATGAAATAATGAATTGAATATGCTATTTAATTTTTTTATTTATATATGTTCGCAGGCTTAAGGTCAAGTTAAATAAAAACTCTTTTTTAATTTGTGTGTTTTTATTAAAAATTTATTTTAGATTCCAATATTTCGAACGTCTTTGACATTCATCTTCAGGAACTGAAAAAAATATATTTTACAAAACAATAAATATAACAACAATAACAAAATTACACCCACATGAGTAGACATGAAACAAATAATAACACAACTGCTATCTTTATTGTTTAGACGAATACTGATTTTTGTTATGCTTAACTAAATGTCTATAGCTATGTGCGCATCCATCAGTGTCTGTTTTGAAGTTTATTCTCTTCTCTACTGGTGTATTTATGATGTGGAGCATCTCCAAAACAAATCTCTTGCTGTAGTTGTTCTCTTGTTGTAATATTTTGACATTATCAAAGTCTGGTGTATGTTGAAATTGTGTACAGTGGGAAGTTAATGCTGTTTTTTGTGTTGAAATATTTGTTCTACATTTATAATCAGATTTATGTCCAGATATTCTTGTTTTTAATTTAGATTTAGTTGTACCAACATAAACCATATTGCACAATTTGTTTTCTCCACCCTTACAGGTAATTTCATAAATAACATTTGATTTGTCTTCATTGTCAATCTTCGATTTCATGTTACTGTATATATTATTCATAGTGTTTGTGGTTTTTGAAGCAATGCAGAATTTTTCTTTGTCATATAATTTTGAATTTTTGAAACGCTCGGAGAAACCAGGTATATAGGGCATCGACTTATATACTAATTTATTGTCATTTTTATCAGTTACTATGTATGTGGATTGTTTTTTTATTAAACTATTTATAAGATGTGGTGGGAAACTATTTTTTTGAGTACATTCATAATCTTTGTTTTATTGTGAACATGAAACACTTTATCCGAAATATTTAATACTCTCCTGATAAAATTTGTGGCGGTATTTATAATCACTTGTTTAGGGTGTTGTGAGAAGTAATTTATAAGTCTACCTGATGCCATTGGTTTTTGATACCAATCTAATTTTATAATGTTGTCACGTTTGATAATTGAGGTGTCTAAGTACGGTAGTCTTTCATCAATTTCTATTTCTAATGTAAATCTAATATCACAGTGGAATGAGTTAAATACGTCCATAATTTCATCTATTACACTTGTTTTTACTATCGCGAAAAGGTCGTCAACGTATTTCGTTACACATCGGGGTTGCGAATTAAGTTTTTTGATGCTCTTATCCAGCAACTCCTCCATCACAATATCAGCAATCACTGGTGATGCTGGTGAACCCATCGGCATACTCTTCATCTGTGTATAATATTTTTTAGCGTACGTAAAGTAGCGGTTGTCAATGATGCAGAATTTTATTATATCAAAAAATAATCGCTTCGTCATTTTGGTGTATTTTTGAATAGTTTCCCATTTATTCTCTATGATATTAATCGCGAAGTCAACTGGAATACTGGGAAATAGAGAGAGTACGTCAAGAGAAATCATCGATTCATCGTCACTTATATATGAATTATTTATCCGATTCTTGAAGTCTATTGCGTCTTTAACATTTTATCTGGATTCCATTGTCAAATTATTTAAAATATTTATAACATACTTATATAACGAGTAGGATGGTGAATTTATTGACGAACAAATTGGACGTAACGGCATATTTTCCTTATGGATTTTAGGTAAGCCGTAAATTCGCGGAGCATTAGTGACTCTCTGCGTGAGTTGGTATTTTTCCTTAAGACTAATTACTTCTTCTTTGTGCATTTTCTCCACTAAATCATTATTCTTTTGTTGTAATTTCGATGTTGGATCCCGTTTTAATACTCTGTATGTTGATCTATTATTTAAAATTGTAGTCATTTTCCGCTCATAATCTGTTTTGTTCAATGCCACTGTAATATTACCTTTATCCGAATTAGTAATAATGATATTTTTATTTTTATTCAGAAATTTTTGTGTTTGCTCCACTGTTTTTATGATTGTCTTTTCTCTCCCGCTTATTCTCGTTGTTTTCACATGTCTATCTAACATATATGTAAACTGTGTTCTAGCAATCTCTTGTTCTTCTTTATCTTTAATTGTTTGTATACAAGTTTCTCCATCTGTAATGCATTTGAATAGAGGGAACTCTTTTCTAGTTGTAGGGAGAGCAAATTTTGGACCCAACGCGAAGAGCCATTGAGTTTCTATCGGTATGTCAGTTTCGGTTTTATTCACAAACCATTTATTATCCAAAATTTGCTCTCCCTACAATGTTCAAGAATCGGATAAATAATTCATATATAAGTGACGATGAATCGATGATTTCTCTTGACGTAGTCTCTCTATTTCCCAGTATTCCAGTTGACTTCGCGATTAATATCATAGAGAATATATGGGAAACTATTCAAAAATACACCAAAATGACGAAGCGATTATTTTTTGATATAATAAATTTCTGCATCATTGACAACCGCTACTTTACGTACGCTAAAAAATATTATACACAGATGAAGGGTATGCCGATGGGTTCACCAGCATCACCAGTGATTGCTGATATTGTGATGGAGGAGTTGCTGGATAAGAGCATCAAAAAACTTAATTCGCAACCCCGATGTGTAACGAAATACGTTGACGACCTTTTCGCGATAGTAAAAACAAGTGCAATAGATGAAATTATGGACGTATCTAACTCATTCCACTGTGATATTAGATTTACATTAGAAATAGAAATTGATGAAAGACTACCGTACTTAGACACCTTAATTATCAAACGTGACAACATTATAAAATTAGATTGGTATCAAAAACCAATGGCATCAGGTAGACTTATAAAATACTTCTCACAACACCCTAAACAAGTGATTATAAATACCGCCACAAATTTTATCAGGAGAGTATTAAATATTTCGGATAAAGTATTTCATGTTCACAATAAAACAAAGATTATGAATGTACTCAAAAACAATAGTTTCCCACCACATCTTATAAATAGTTTAATAAAAAAACAATCCACATACACAGTACCTGATAAAAATGACAATAAATTAGTATATAAGTCGATGCCCTATATACCTGGTTTCTCCGAGCGTTTCAAAAATTCAAAATTATATGACAAAGAAAAATTCTGCATTGCTTCAAAAACCACAAACACTATGAATAATATATACAGTAACATGAAATCGAAGATTGACAATGAAGACAAATCAAATGTTATTTATGAAATTACCTGTAAGCGGGGAGAAAACAAATTGTGCAATATGGTTTATGTTGGTACAACTAAATCTAAATTAAAAACAAGAATATCTGGACATAAATCTGATTATAAATGTAGAACAAATATTTCAACACAAAAAACAGCATTAACTTCCCACTGTGCACAATTTCAACATACACCAGACTTTGATAATGTCAAAATATTACAACAAGAGAACAATTACAGCAAGAGATTTGTTTTGGAGATGCTCCACATCATAAATACACCAGTACAGAAGAGAATAAACTTCAAAACAGACACTGATGGATGCGCACATAGCTATAGACATTTAGTTAAGCATAACAAAAATCAGTATTCGTCTAAACAATAAAGATAGCAGTTGTGTTATTATTTGTTTCATGTCTACTCATGTGGGTGTAATTTTGTTATTGTTGTTATATTTATTGTTTTGTAAAATATATTTTTTTCAGTTCCTGAAGATGAATGTCAAAGACGTTCGAAATATTGGAATCTAAAATAAATTTTTAATAAAAACACACAAATTAAAAAAGAGTTTTTATTTAACTTGACCTTAAGCCTGCGAACATATATATATTACCACACTAAGGTCGCAAAAATCATCATTATTTTTTTATTTATATAAAAAAGTTTTTTAATATAAGCAAAATATTTTCACTATTTTATGATTTTTATTTATGTAAGTTTTTATCGATTGAATAAACAACACAAAAATGGTTGTCGTTTAGATAACAACAACAGCTAACTTTAACAATAGCGAATATCGTTTAAAAATATTACTGATAATTTTGCTATTGCATTTTTTTAACGATTCGGCTTTCGTTAGAAGAAGTTACTGAAAAGCTATTATGCCAATGCCAATATTTTTTTTAAATGTAAACATATTTGGTGTTTTATTGGAATTTTAATTTGTGTTTAACGAATAAAATTTATATATTAAAGATGCAATTTAAAATTATTATTTCTGACGTTTTGACATGATTTTCTCATATTCAATTAATATTTTCTAATTTAAAATTTGAAATTCTAATTCCAGTTTTTAGAATTGATATTTTCTAAAATTTGAAAGGAAAATTTAAAAAGTGCAATTTTGTATTTATGTGAATAATAATGCTTTATAAACAATTTTTAAAAATTAGATGTAATCGCAATCAGATATTTTGTAGGTAAAGCAGAATAATAATTCTATATAACTATGTAGAACCGTTTTGAAAGCAAAAAACTCATTGATGAACTAGGTAACTCTATTTTGTGAAGACAACAAAAAGTTAATATGCCAAACTTATGTTCATATTTGTAAAAGAATAACAAAAAAAAACGTATGAAATAAAAGACCAGCCCGTTCATACTCTTAATATTGTTCTGTATGATATCTAGTCGAAAATATTGACATTCATGTTAAAATAGAAATAACTATTGCAAAGCTAATTAGAACAAAAATTGTGGCGCCATCTACTGTGGCATAGTCACGCTGAGCAAAATGAAGTGACACTCTGTTAATGCAAAAGAAATGTATTTTCCCCACAACAAAATATTGCAGAATTTTATGTAAATAAAATAATATATGTAGATATCTTTAAAAAAAACATAAAACCCAGTGTGTTTGCTGTAACAGTTTAGTGGTTGAACATAATAATTGTACAAAAACATAAAAAAATGCCACAAAAATAATATGCATATATATTACCAATACCAAGAACACAGAACATAGCTCATGTTAGTAGTATTGCCACATATTTTTTATCGTTGTCACGTTATAATAAAAAAAATCGCCAATATGAAAGAAAAAATGAAAACGAAAAATTGAAATTTTCCAATGGAAAATGAAAGTGGAAAATGGAGAATGAAAAATAAAAATGAAAAATGGAAAATGAAAAACGGAAAAACGAAAATGTAAAATAGGAAATGGAAAATAGAGAATAGAAAATGGAGAATGAAATATGGAATATGAAAAATGAAAAAAGAAAATTGAAAAATGAAAAATGGACAATGGAAAATGAAAAATGAAAAATGGAAAATAGAAAATTGAGAATGGAAAATGGAAAATGAAAAACGGAAAATGGAAAATGAAAAATGTAAAATAGATTATGAAAAATGGAGAATGGAAAATGGAATAAGAAAAATGAATATTGAAAAATGGAAAATGGAAAATGAAAATTGAAAAATGAAAAATGAATATTGAAAAATGGAAAATGAAAATTGAAAAATGGAAAGCGGAAAATGGAAACGAAAACTGAAATATGAAAAATGGAAAATGGAAAATGAAAATTGAAAAAGGGAACATGGAAATGGGAAATGAAAAATTGAAAATGAAAATTGAAAAATGAAAAATGAAAATTGATGAATGAAATATGACTAATAGAAAATGGAAATTGAAAATTGAAAAATTAAAAATGGAAAATGAAAATGAAAAATAGAAAATGAAAATTGAAAAATGAATATTAAAAAATGAAAAATGGAAAATGGAAGACGCAAAATGGAAAATGGAAATAGAAAAATAGAAAATGGGAAATTTAAAATGAAAATTGAAAAATGGAAAATGAAAAATGAAAAATGGAAAATGGACAATTAAACTTGAAAAATGAAAAACGGAAAATGGAAAACGAAAACTGAAAAACTAAAAATGGAAAATGAAAATTGAAATATGAAAAATGGAAAATGAAAATTGAAAAATGAAATATTAAAAATGGAAAATGAAAATTTTAAAATGAAAAATGGAAAATGGAAATTGAAAAATGAAAAATGGCAAATGGAAATTGAAAAATTAAAAATTAAAAATGAAAAATGGAAAATGAAAACTGAAAAATTAAAAATGGAAAGTGGAAAATGAATAACGAAAATCAAAAAAAGTGAGAAATTTATAGTCGGTCTAGACCGACTATACGATACCCTATACCATGCGTTTAGAGACCCTATCTCTCAGGCCCAACTAACTGGATATAAAAAATAAGCATAAACCAAATTTGAGTGGGATTTTTATTAATTTTTTTGGCTGCGGATATGAAAAAGTTCATATCGGATGCTATATCTATGTATATGGGGACTAGACCCAAAAATGGACCGATCCTGACCATGTTTGGTAAGGTCTCTTGTATTTGCATAAATATATACAAACAAAATTTGAAACGAATCGGTGCAATATTTTTGTTTTTTGATAGATTTAAGTGAAGATCAGGAATAAGCTCTATATGGGGCCTATGACTGAGAGTTGTCCTACAGGGATCATTTTTGGACTACTGATTAATGTATGTAATAAACATATACAAACCCAATTTGACTAAGATTTATATGATAATTTGTATCTTATGGCAATTTAAGTCGATTTCATAGGGGTCATTTGTATGGGGGCTAGGTCTGCACATGGACCGATTCTCACCAATTTCAACAGCGTTCATCCCATGGCCGATAGAAGCTTATACACCAAATTTTATCAATATATATGCATAGCTGCGACCTGCAGTTTGATTACAATCTTTACATGGACACACAAAGGGACGAACGTATGGACGTACTGACGGACGGACGGACATCGTTAAATCGAATCAGATAGTGATTCTTATTCGATCGGTATAATAAAAGATGGGTCTAGGTCAAGTACTTTTGGTAGTTACAAACAGGGTATAATGAAAGATGAAAAATTAAAAAATTAAAAATTTAAAATGGAAAATGGAAACTGAATTATGAAAAATGGAATATGGAAAGTGTAAAATGAAAATTGAAAAATGGAACATGAAAAATTAAGTTTGAAAAATGAGTAATGAAAGATGAAAAATAAATAATCAATAACGAAAAATTAAAAAAAAATATATAATTAAAGCTTAAAATTTAAATTAAAAATTAAAAATTTTAAATTAAAAAATTAAAAATTAAAAATTAAATATTAAAAATTAAAAATTAAAAATTAAAAATTAAAAATTAAAAATTAAAAATTAAAAATTAAAATTAAAAATTAAAAATTAAAAAATTAAAAATAAAAATTAAAAATTAAAAATTAAAAATTAAAAATTAAAAATTAAAAATTAAAAATTAAAAATTAAAATTAAAAATTAAAAATTAAAAATTAAAAATTAAAAATTAAAAATTAAAAATTAAAAATTAAAAATTAAAAATAAAAATTAAAAATTAAAAAATTAAAATTAAAAATTAAAAATTAAAATTAAAAATTAAAAATTAAAAATTAAAAATTAAAAATTAAAAATTAAAAATTAAAAATTAAAAATTAAAAATTAAAAATTAAAAATTAAAAATTAAAAATTAAAAATTAAAAACTAAAAATTAAAAATTAAAAATTAAAAATTAAAAATTAAAAAATTAAAAATTAAAAATTAAAAATAAAAATTAAAAATTAAAAATTAAAAATTAAAAATTTAAAATTAAAATTAAAAATTAAAAATTAAAAATTAAAAATTAAAAATTAAAAATAAAAATTAAATATTAAAAATTAAAAATTAAAAATTAAAAATTAAAAATTAAAAATTAAAAATTAAAAATTAAAAATTAAAAATTAAAAATTAAAAATTAAAAATTAAAAATTAAAAATTAAAAATTAAAAATTAAAAATTAAAAATTAAAAATTAAAAATTAAAAATTAAAAATTAAAATTTAAAAATTAAAAATTAAAAATTAAAAATTAAAAATTAAAAATTAAAAATTAAAAATTAAAAATTAAAAATTAAAAATTAAAAATTAAAAATTAAAAATTAAAAATTAAAAATTAAAAATTAAAAATTAAAAATTAAAAATTAAAAATTAAAAATTAAAAATTAAAAATTAAAAATTAAAAATTAAAAATTAAAAATTAAAAATTAAAAATTAAAAATTAAAAATTAAAAATTAAAAATTAAAAATTAAAAATTAAAAATTAAAAATTAAAAATTAAAAATTAAAAATTAAAATTAAAAATTAAAAATAAAAATTAAAAATTATAAGTTAAAAATTAAAAATTAAAAATTAAAAATTAAAAATTGAAAATTAAAAATTAGAAATTAGAAATTAAAAATTAAAAATTAAAAATTGAAAATTAAAAATTAAAAATTAAAAATTAAAAATTAAAAATTAAAAATTAAAAATTAAAAATTAAAAATTAAAAATTAAAAATTAAAAATTAAAAATTAAAAATTAAAAATTAAAAATTAAAAATTAAAAATTAAAAATTAAAAATTAAAAATTAAAAATTAAAAATTAAAAATTAAAAATTAAAAATTAAAAATTAAAAATTAAAAATTAAAAATTAAAAATTAAAAATTAAAAATTAAAAATTAAAAATTAAAAATTAAAAATTAAAAATTAAAAATTAAAAATTAAAAATTAAAAATTAAAAATTAAAAATTAAAAATTAAAAATTAAAAATTAAAAATTAAAAATTAAAAATTAAAAATTAAAAATTAAAAATTAAAAATTAAAAATTAAAAATTAAAAATTAAAAATTAAAAATTAAAAATTAAAAATTAAAAATTAAAAATTAAAAATTAAAAATTAAAAATTAAAAATTAAAAATTAAAAATTAAAAATTAAAAATTAAAAATTAAAAATAGAAAATAAAAATTAAAAATCAAAAATATAAAATTAAAAATTAAAAATTAAAAATTAAAAACTAAAAATTAAAAATTAAAAATTTAAAATTAAAAATTTAAAATTAAAAATTTAAAATTAAAAGTTAAAAATTAAAAATATAAAATTAAAATTAAAATTAAAATTAAAATTAAAATTAAAATTAAAATTAAA
>CAVMKG010000481.1:82050-92050 GCA_963682025.1 Cordilura impudica
TTTAAAATTCAAAATTTAAAAATTAAAAATTGAAAATTAAAAATTAAAAACTAAAAACTAAAAACTAAAAATAAAAAATTAAAAATTACAAATTCAAAATGCAAAATTCAAAATTCAAAATTAAAAATTAAAAATTCAAAATTAAAAATTAAAAATTAAAAATTAAAAATTAAAAATTAAAAATTAAAAATTAAAAATTAAAAATTAAAAATTAAAAATTAAAAATTAAAAATTAAAAATTAAAAATTAAAAATTAAAAATTAAAAATTAAAAATTAAAAATTAAAAATTAAAAATTGAAAATTAAAAATTAAAAATTTAAAATTAAAAAATAAAAATTAAAAATTAAAAATTAAAAATTAAAAATTAAAAATTAAAAATTAATAATTAAAAATTAAAAATTAAATATTAACAAATAAAAATTAAAAATTAAAAATTTAAAATTTAAAATAAAAAACTAAAAATTAAAAAATAAAAGTTTAAAATTAAAAATTAATAATTAAAAATTAAAAATTAAAAATTAAAAATTAAAAATTAAAAATTAAAAATTAAAAATTAAAAGTTAAAAATTAAAAATTAAAAATTAAAAATTAAAAATTAAAAATTAAAAATTAAAAATTAAAAATTAAAAATAAAAAATTAAAAATTAAAAATTAAAAATTAAAAATTAAAAATTAAAAATTAAAAATTAAAAATTAAAAATTAAAAATTAAAAATTAAAAATTAAAAATTAAAAATTAAAAATTAAAAATTAAAAATTAAAAATTAAAAATTAAAAATTAAAAATTAAAAATTAAAAATTAAAAATTAAAAATTAAAAATTAAAAATTAAAAATTAAAAATTAAAAATTAAAAATAAAAAATTAAAAATTAAAAATTAAAAATTAAAAATTAAAAATTAAAAATTAAAAATTAAAAATTAAAAATTAAATATTAAAAATTAAAAATTAAAAATTAAAAATTAAAAATTAAAAATTAAAAATTAAAAATTAAAGATTAAAAATTAAAAATTAAAAATTAAAAATTAAAAATTAAAAATTAAAAATTAAAAATTAAAAATTAAAAATTAAAAATTAAAAATTAAAAATTAAAAATTAAAAATTAAAAATTGAAAATTAAAAATTAAAAATTTAAAATTAAAAACTAAAAATTAAAAATTAAAAATTAAAAATTAAAAATTAATAATTAAAAATTAAAAATTAAAAATTAAAAATTAAAAATTCAAAATTAATAATTAAAAATTAAAAATTAAAAATTAAAAATTAAAAATAAAAATTAAAAATTTAAAATTTAAAATAAAAAACTAAAAATTAAAAAATAGAAGTTTAAAATAAAAAATTAAAAATTAAAAATTTAAAATTAAAAATTAAAAATTAAAAATTAAAAATTAACAATTAAAAATTAAAAATTAAAAATTAAAAATTAAAAATTAAAAATTAAAAATTAAAAATTAAAAATTAAAAATTAAAAATTAAAAATTAAAAATTAAAAATTAAAAATTAAAAATTAAAAATTAAAAATTAAAAATTAAAAATTAAAAATTAAAAATTAAAAATTAAAAATTAAAAATTAAAAATTAAAAATTACAAATTACAAATTAAAAATTAAAAATTAAAAATTAAAAATTAAAAATTAAAAATTAAAAATTAAAAATTAAAAATTAAAAATTAAAAATTAAAAATTAAAAATTAAAAATTAAAAATTAAAAATTAAAAATTAAAAATTAAAAATTAAAAATTAAAAATTAAAAATTAAAAATTAAAAATTAAAAATTAAAAATTAAAAATTAAAAATTAAAAATTAAAAATTAAAAATTAAAAATTAAAAATTAAAAATTAAAAATTAAAAATTAAAAATTAAAAATTAAAAATTAAAAATTAAAAATTAAAAATTAAAAATTTTAAATTAAAAATTAAAAATTAAAAATTAAGAATTAAAAATTAAAAATTAAAAATTAAAAATTAAAAATTAAAAATTTAAAATTAAAAACTGAAAATTAAAAATTAAAAATTAAAAATTAATAATTAAAAATTAAAAATTAAGAATTAAAAATTAAAAATTATCAATTAACAATTAAAAATTAAAAATTAAAAATTAAAAATTTAAAATTTAAAATTTAAAATTTAAAATTTAAAATTTAAAATTTAAAATTTAAAATTTAAAATTTAAAATTAAAAATTAAAAATCAAAAATCAAAAATTAAAAATTTAAAATTAAAATATTAAAAATTAAAAATTAAAAATTAAAAATTAAAAATTAAAAATTAAAAATTAAAAATTAAAAATTAAAAATTAAAAACAAAAAATTAAAATTTAGAATTTAAAAAATTAAATTAAAAATTATAAATTAAAAATTAAAAATTAAAAATTAAAAATTAAAAATTGAAAATTAAAAATTAAAAATTAAAAGTTAAAAATTAAAAATTAAAAATTAAAAATTAAAAATTAAAAATTAAAAATTAAAAGTTAAAAATTAAAAATTAAAAATTAAAAATTAAAAATTAAAAATTCAAAATTCAAAATTCAAAATTAAAAATTAAAAATTCAAAATTAAAAATTAAAAATTAAAAATTAAAAATTAAAAATTAAAAATTAAAAATTAAAAATTAAAAATTAAAAATTAAAAATTAAAAATTAAAAATTAAAAATTAAAAATTAAAAATTAAAAATTAAAAATTAAAAATTAAAAATTAAAAATTAAAAATTAAAAATTAAAAATTAAAAATTAAAAATTAAAAATTAAAAATTAAAAATTAAAAATTAAAAATTAAAAATTAAAAATTAAAAATTAAAAATTAAAAATTAAAAATTAAAAATTAAAAATTAAAAATTAAAAATTAAAAATTAAAAATTAAAAATTAAAAATTAAAAATTAAAAATTAAAAATTAAAAAATAAAAATTTTAAATTAAAAATTAAAAATTAAAAATCAAAAATTAAAAATTAAAAATTACAAATTAAAAATTAAAAATTAAAAATTAAAAATTAAAAATTAAAAATTAAAACTTAAAAATTAAAAATTAAAATTTAAAAATTAAAAATTAACAATTAAAAATTAAATATTAAAAATTAAAAATTAAAAATTAAAAATAAAAAATTAAAAATTAGAAATTAAAAATTAAAATTTAAAAATTAAAAATAAAAATTAAAAATTAAAAATTAAAAATTAAAAATTAAAAATTAAAAATTAAAAATTAAAAATTTAAAATTAAAAATTAAAAATCAAAAATTAAAAATTAAAAATTAAAAATTAAAAATTAAAAATTAAAAATTAAAAATTATAATTAAAAATTAAAACTTAAAAATTAAAAATTAAAAATTAAAAATTAAAAATTAAAAATTAGAAATTAAAAATTAAAAATTAAAAATTGAAAATTAAAAATTAAAAAATAAAATTAAAAATTAAAAATTAAAATTTTAAAAATTAAAAATTAATAGCTAAAAATTAAAAATTTAAAATTAAAAATTAAAAATTGAAAATTAAAAATTAAAAATTAAAAATTAAAAAGTAAAAATTAAAAATTAAAAATTAATAATTAAAAATTAAAAATTAAAAATTAAAAATAAAAAATTAAAAATTAAAAATTAAATATTTAAAAATTAAATATTAAAATTGAAAATTAAAAATATTAAAAATTAAAAACTATAAATTTAAAATTAAAAATTAAAATTTAAAAATTAAAAATTAAAAATTAAAAATTAAAAATTAAAAATTAATATTAAAAATTAAAAATTAAAAAATAATGATTAAAATTAAAAATTAAAAATTCAAAATTCAAAATTGAAAATTAAAAATTAAAAATTAAAAATAAAAATTTAAAATTAAAAATTAAAAATTAAAAATTAAAAATTAAAAATTAAAAATTAAAAATTAAAAATTAAAAATTAAAAATTAATAATTAAAAATTAAAATTTAAAAATTAATAATTAAAAATTAAAAGATACAAATTAAAAATTAAAAATTTAAAAATTAAAAATTAACAATTAAAAATTAAAAATTAAAAATTAAAAATTAAAAATTAAAAATTAAAAATTAATAATTAAAAATTAAAAATTAAAAATTAAAAATTAAAAATTAAAAATTAAAAATTAAAAATTAAAAATTAAAAATTAAAAATTAAAAATTAAAAATTAAAAATTAAAAATTAAAAATTAAAAATTAAAAATTAAAAATTAAAAATTAAAAATTAAAAATTAAAAATTAAAAATTAAAAATTAAAAATTAAAAATTAAAAATTAAAAATTAAAAATTAAAAATTAAAAATTAAAAATTAAAAATTAAAAATTAAAAATTAAAAATTAAAAATTAAAAATTAAAAATTAAAAATTAAAAATTAAAAATTAAAAATTAAAAATTAAAAATTAAAAATTAAAAAATAAAAATTTTAAATTAAAAATTAAAAATTAAAAATCAAAAATTAAAAATTAAAAATTACAAATTAAAAATTAAAAATTAAAAATTAAAAATTAAAAATTAAAAATTAAAACTTAAAAATTAAAAATTAAAAATTAAAATTTAAAAATTAAAAATTAACAATTAAAAATTAAATATTAAAAATTAAAAATTAAAAATTAAAAATAAAAAATTAAAAATTAGAAATTAAAAATTAAAATTTAAAAATTAAAAATAAAAATTAAAAATTAAAAATTAAAAATTAAAAATTAAAAATTTAAAATTAAAAATTAAAAATCAAAAATTAAAAATTAAAAATTAAAAATTAAAAATTAAAAATTAAAAATTAAAAATTAAAAATTAAAAATTATAATTAAAAATTAAAACTTAAAAATTAAAAATTAAAAATTAAAAATTAAAAATTAAAAATTAAAAATTAGAAATTAAAAATTAAAAATTAAAAATTGAAAATTAAAAATTAAAAAATAAAATTAAAAATTAAAAATTAAAATTTTAAAAATTAAAAATTAATAGCTAAAAATTAAAAATTTAAAATTAAAAATTAAAAATTGAAAATTAAAAATTAAAAATTAAAAATTAAAAAGTAAAAATTAAAAATTAAAAATATAATTAAAAATTAAAAATTAAAAATTAAAAATAAAAAATTAAAAATTAAAAATTAAATATTAAAATTGAAAATTAAAAATATTAAAAATTAAAAACTAATAAATTTAAAATTAAAAATTAAAATTTAAAAATTAAAAATTAAAAATTAAAAATTAAAAATTAAAAATTAATATTAAAAATTAAAAATTAAAAAATAATGATTAAAATTAAAAATTAAAAATTCAAAATTCAAAATTGAAAATTAAAAATTAAAAATTAAAAATAAAAATTTTAAATTAAAAATTAAAAATTAAAAATTAAAAATTAAAAATTAAAAATTAAAAATTAAAAATTAATAATTAAAAATTAAAATTTAAAAATTAATAATTAAAAATTAAAAGATACAAATTAAAAATTAAAAATTAAAAATTTAAAAATTAAAAATTAAAAATTAACAATTAAAAATTAAAAATTAAAAATTAAAAATTAAAAATTAAAAATTAAAAATTAAAAATTAATAATTAAAAATTAAAAATTAAAAATTAAAAATTAAAAATTAAAAATTAAAAATTAAAAATTAAAAATTAAAAATTAAAAATTAAAAATTAAAAATTAAAAATTAAAAATTAAAAATTAAAAATTAAAAATTAAAAATTAAAAATTAAAAATTAAAAATTAAAAATTAAAAATTAAAAATTAAAAATTAAAAATTAAAAATTAAAAATTAAAAATTAAAAATTAAAAATTAAAAATTAAAAATTAAAAATTAAAAATTAAAAATTAAAAATTAAAAATTAAAAATTAAAAATTAAAATTAAAAACTAAAAATTAAAAATTAAAAATTAAAAATTTAAAATTTAAAATTAAAAATTAAAAATTAAAAATTAAAAAATAAAAATTAAAAATTAAAAATTAAAAATAAAAAATTAAAAATTAAAAATCAAAAATTAAAATTAAAAATTAAAAATTAAAAATTAAAAATTAAAAATTAAAAATTAAAAATTAAAAATTAAAAATTAAAAATTAAAAATTAAAAATTAAAAATTAAAAATTAAAAATTAAAAATTAAAAATTAAAAATTAAAAATTAAAAATTAAAAATTAAAAATTAAAAATTAAAAATAAAAAATTAAAAATTAAAATTAAAAATTAAAAATTAAAAATTAAAAATTAAAAATTAAAAATTAAAAATTAAAAATTAAAAATTAAAAATTAAAAATTAAAAATTAAAAATTAAAAATTAAAAATTAAAAATTAAAAATTAAAAATTAAAAATTAAAAATTAAAAATTAAAAATTAAAAATTAAAAATTAAAAATTAAAAATTAAAAATTAAAAATTAAAAATTAAAAATTAAAAATTAAAAATTAAAAATTAAAAATTAAAAATTAAAAATTAAAAATTAAAAATTAAAAATTAAAAATTAAAAATTAAAAATTAAAAATTAAAAATTAAAAATTAAAAATTAAAAATTAAAAATTAAGAATTATAAAGTAGAAATTAAAAATTAAAAATTAAAGATTAAAAATTAAAAATTGAACATTAAAAATTAAAAATTAAAATTAAAAATTAAAAATTTTAAATTAAAAATTAAAAATTAAAAATTAAAAATCAAAAATTAAAAATTAAAAATTAAAAATTAAAACCTAAAAATTAAAAATTAAAAATTAAAAGTTAAAAATTAAAAATTAAAAATTAAAATTAAAAATTAAAAATTAAAAATTAAAAATTAAAAATTAAAAATTAATAATTAAAAATTAAAAATTAAAAATTAAAAATTAAAAATTAAAAATTAAAAATTAAAAATTAAAAATTAAAAATTAAAAATTAAAAATTAAAAATTAAAAATTAAAAGTTAAAAATTAAAAATTAAAAATTAAAAATTAAAAATTTAAAAATTAAAAATTAAAAATTAAAAATTAAAAATTAAAAATTAAAAATTAAAAATTAAAAATTAAAAATTAAAAATTAAAAATTAAAAATTAAAAATTAAAAATTAAAAATTAAAAATTAAAAATTAAAAATTAAAAATTAAAAATTAAAAATTAAAAATTAAAAATTAAAAATTAAAACTTAAAAATTAAAATTAAATATTAAAAATTAAAAATTAAAAATAAAAAATTAAAAACTAAAAATTTAAAAATTAAAAATTAAAAATTAAAAATTGAAAATTAAAAATATTAAAAATTAAAAACTATAAATTTAAAATTAAAAATAAAAATTAAAAATTAAAAATTAATATTTAAAAATTAAAAATTAAAAATTAAAAATTTAAAATTAAAAATTAAAAATTAAATATTAAAAAGTGAAAATTAAAAATTAAAAATTAAAAATTAAAAATTAAAAATTAAAACTTAAAAATTAAAAATTAAAATTAAAAATTAAAAATTAAAAATTAAAAATTAAAAATTACAAATTAAAAATTAAAAATTAAAAATTAAAAATTAAAAATTAAAAATTAAAAATTAAAAATTAAAAATTAAAAATTAAAAATTAAAAATTAAAAATTAAAAATTAAAAATTAAAAATTAAGAATTAAAAATTAAAAATTAAAAATTAAAAATTAAAAATTAAAAATTAAAAATTAAAAATTAAAAATTAAAAATTAAAAATTAAAAATTAAAAATTAAAAATTAAAAATTAAAAATTAAAAATTAAAAATTAAAAATTAAAAATTAAAAATTAAAAATTAAAAATTAAAAATTAAAAATTAAAAATTAAAAATTTAAAATTAAAAATTAAAAATTAAAAATTAAAAATTAAAAATTAAAAATTAAAAATTAAAAATTAAAAATTAAAAATTAAAAATTAAAAATTAAAAATTAAAAATTAAAAACTAAAAATTAAAAATTAAAAATTAAAAATTAAAAATTAAAAATTAAAAATTAAAAATTAAAAATTAAAAATTAAAAATTAAAAATTAAAAATTAAAAATTAAAAATTAAAAATTAAAAATTAAAAATTAAAAATTAAAAATTAAAAACTAGAAATTAAAAATTAAAAAATAAAAATTAAAAATTAAAAATTTAAAATTAAAAATTAAAAATTAAAAATTAAAAATTAAAAATTAAAAATTAAAAATTAAAAATTAAAAATTAAAAATTAAAAATTAAAAATTAAAAATTAAAAATTAAAAATTAAAATTAAAAATTAAAAATTAAAAATTAAAAATTAAAAATTAAAAATTAAAAATTAAAAATTAAAAATTAAAAATTAAAAATTAAAAATTAAAAATTAAAAATTAAAAATTAAAAATTAAAAATTAAAAATTAAAAATTAAAAATTAAAAATTAAAAATTAATGATTAAAATTAAAAATTCAAAATTGAAAATTAAAAATTAAAAATTAAAAATTAAAAATTAAAAATTAAAAATTTAAAATTTAAAATTAAAAATTAAAAATTAAAAATTAAAAGTTAAAAATTAAAAATTAAAAATTAAAAATTAAAAATTAAAAATTAAAAATTAAAAATTAAAAATTAAAAATTAAAAATTAAAAATTAAAAATTAAAAATTAAAAATTAAAAATTAAAAATTAAAAATTAAAAATTAAAAATTAAAAATTAAAAATTAAAAATTAAAAATTAAAAATTAAAAATTAAAATTTTAAAAATTAAAAATTAAAAATTAAAAATTAAAAATTAAAAATTAAAAATTAAAAATTAAAAATTAAAAATTAAAAATTAAAAATTAAAAATTAAAAATTAAAAATTAAAAATTAAAAATTAAAAATTAAAAATTAAAAATTAAAAATTAAAATTTTAAAAATTAAAAATTAATAACTAAAAATTAAAAATTTAAAATTAAAAATTAAAAATTGTAAATTAAAAATTAAAAATTAAAAATTAAAAAGTGAAAATTAAAAATTAAAAATTAAAAATTAAAAATTAAAAATAAAAAAATTAAAAATTAACAATTAAAAATTAAAAATTAAAAATTAAAAATTAAAAATTAAAAATTAAAAATTTAAAATTAAAAATTAAAAATTAAAAAATAAAAATTAAAAATTAAAAATTAAAAATTAATAATTAAAAATTAAAAATTAAAAATTACAAAATTAAAAATATAAATAAAAATTAAAAATTAAAAATTAAAAATTTAAAATTAAAAATTAAAAATTAAAAATTAAAAATTAAAAATTAAAAATTAAAAATTAAAAATTAAAAATTAAAAATTAAAAATTAAAAATTAAAAATTAAAAATTAAAAATTAAAAATTAAAAATTAAAAATTAAAAATTAAAAATTAAAAATTAAAAATTAAAAATTAAAAATTAAAAATTAAAAATTAAAAATTAAAAATTAAAAATTAAAAATTAAAAATTAAAAATTAAAAATTAAAAATTAAAAATTGAAAATTAAAAATTAAAAAATAAAATTAAAAATTAAAAACTAAAATTTTAAAAAATAAAATTAATAACTAAAATTTAAAAATTTAAAATTAAAAATTAAAAATTGAAAATTAAAAATTAAAAATTAAAAATTAAAAAGTAAAAATTAAAAATAAAAAATAAAAAATTAAAAATTGAAAATTAAAAATTAAAAACTAAAAATTTAAAATTAAAAATTAAAAATAAAAAATTTAAATTTAAAAATTAAAAATTAAAAATTTAAAATTTAAAATTAAATATTAAAAATTAAAAACTAGAAATTAAAAATTAAAAATTAAAAATTAAAAATTTAAAATTTAAAATTAAAAATTAAAAATTAAAAATTAAAAATTAAAAATTAAAAATTAAAAATTAAAAATTAAAAATTAAAAATTAAAAATTAAAAATTAAAAATTAAAAATTAAAAATTAAAAATTAAAAATTAAAAATTAAAAATTAAAAATTAAAAATTAAAAATTAAAAATTAAAAATTAAAAATTAAAAATTAAAAATTAAAAATTAAAAATTAAAAATTAAAAATTAAAAATTAAAAATTAAAAATTAAAAATTAAAAATTAAAAATTAAAAATTAAAAATTAAAAATTAAAAATTAAAAATTAAAAATTAAAAATTAAAAAT
>CAVMKG010000482.1:10000-22500 GCA_963682025.1 Cordilura impudica
AATTTTTAATTTTTAATTTTTAATTTTTAATTTCTAATTTTTAATTTTTAATTTTAAATTTTTAATTTTTAGTTTTTAATTTATAATTTTTAATTTTTAATTTTTAATTTTTAATTTTTAATTTTTAATTTTTAATTTTTAATTTTTAATTTTTAATTTTTAATTTTTAATTTTTAATTTTTAATTTTTAAATTTTAATTTTTAATTTTTAATATTTAATTTTTAATTTTTAATTTTTAATTTTTAATTTTCAATTTTTAATTTTTAATTTTTAATTTTTAATTTTTAATTATTAATTTTTAATTATTAATTATTATTTATTAATTATTAATTTTTAATTTTTAATTTTTAATTTTTAATTTTTAATTTTTAATTTTTAATTTTTAATTTTTAATTTTTAATTTTTAATTTTTAATTTTTAATTTTTAATTTTTAATTTTTAATTTTTAATTTTTAATTTTTAATTTTTAATTTTTAATTTTTAATTTTTAATTTTTAATTTTTAATTTTTAATTTTTAATTTTTAATTTTTAATTTTTAATTTTTAATTTTTAATTTTTAATTTTTAATTTTTAATTTTTATTTTCTAATTTTTAAATTTTTAATTTTTGACTTTTAATTTTAAATTTTAAATTTTAAATTTTTAATTTTTTATTTTTAATTTTTAATTTTTAATTTTTAATTTTTAATTTTTAATTTTTAATTTTTAATTTTTAATTTTTAATTTTTAATTTTTAATTTTTAATTTTTAATTTTTAATTTTTAATTTTTAATTTTTAATTTTTAATTTTTAATTTTTAATTTTTAATTTTTAATTTTTAATTATTAATTTTTAATTTTAAATTTTTAATTTTTATTTATTAATTTTTAATTTTTAATTTTTAATTTGTAATTTTTAATTTTCATTTTTAATTTCTAATTTCTAATTTTTAATTTTTAATTTTTAATTTTTAATTTTTAATTTTTAATTTTTAATTTTTAATTTTTAATTTTTAATTTTTAATTTTTAATTTTTAATTTTTAATTTTTAATTTTTAATTTTTAATTTTTAATTTTTAATTTTTAATTTTTAATTTTTAATTTTTAATTTTTAATTTTTAATTTTTAATTTTTAAATTTTAATTTTTAATTTTTAATATTTAATTTTTAATTTTTAATTTTTAATTTTTAATTTTTAATTTTTAATTTTTAATTTTCAATTTTTAATTTTTAATTTTTAATTTTTAATTATTAATTTTTAATTATTAATTATTATTTATTAATTATTAATTTTTAATTTTTAATTTTTAATTTTTAATTTTTAATTTTTAATTTTTAATTTTTAATTTTTAATTTTTAATTTTTAATTTTTAATTTTTAATTTTTAATTTTTAATTTTTAATTTTTAATTTTTAATTTTTAATTTTTAATTTTTAATTTTTAATTTTTAATTTTTAATTTTTAATTTTTAATTTTTAATTTTTAATTTTTAATTTTTAATTTTTAATTTTTAATTTTTAATTTTTAATTTTTAATTTTTAATTTTTAATTTTTATTTTCTAATTTTTAAATTTTTAATTTTTGACTTTTAATTTTAAATTTTAAATTTTAAATTTTTAATTTTTTATTTTTAATTTTTAATTTTTAATTTTTAATTTTTAATTTTTAATTTTTAATTTTTAATTTTTAATTTTTAATTTTTAATTTTTAATTTTTAATTTTTAATTTTTAATTTTTAATTTTTAATTTTTAATTTTTAATTTTTAATTTTTAATTTTTAATTTTTAATTTTTAATTTTTAATTTTTAATTTTTAATTTTTAATTTTTAATTTTTAATTTTTAATTTTTAATTTTTAATTTTTAATTTTTAATTATTAATTTTTAATTTTAAATTTTTAATTTTTATTTTTTAATTTTTAATTTTTAATTTTTAATTTTTAATTTGTAATTTTTAATTTTCATTTTTAATTTCTAATTTCTAATTTTTAATTTTTAATTTTTAATTTTTAATTTTTAATTTTTAATTTTAAATTTTTAAATTTTAAATTTTAATTTTTAATTTTTAATTTTTAATTTTTAATTTTTAAATTTTAATTTTTAATTTTTAATTTTTAATTATTATTTTTTAATTTTTAATTTTTATTTTATAATTTTTAATTTTTTTTTTTTTTTTAATTTTTAATTTTTAATTTTTAATATTTAATTTTTAATTTTTAATTTTTAATTTTTAATTTTTAATTTTCAATTTTTAATTTTTAATTTTTAATTTTTAATTATTAATTTTTATTATTAATTATTATTTATTAATTATTAATTTTTAATTTTTAATTTTTAATTTTTAATTTTTAATTTTTAATTTTTAATTTTTAATTTTTAATTTTTAATTTTTAATTTTTAATTTTTAATTTTTAATTTTTAATTTTTAATTTTTAATTTTTAATTTTTAATTTTTAATTTTTAATTTTTAATTTTTAATTTTTAATTTTTAATTTTTAATTTTTAATTTTTAATTTTTAATTTTTATTTTCTAATTTTTAAATTTTTAATTTTTGACTTTTAATTTTAAATTTTAAATTTTAAATTTTTTATTTTTTATTTTTAATTTTTAATTTTTAATTTTTAATTTTTAATTTTTAATTTTTAATTTCTAATTTTTAAATTATTAAATTTTTAAATTTTTAATTTTTAATTTTTAATTTTTAATTTTTAATTTTTAATTTTTAATTTTTAATTTTTAATTTTTAATTTTTAATTTTTAATTTTTAATTTTTAATTTTTAATTTTTAATTTTTAATTTTTAATTTTTAATTTTTAATTTTTAATTTTTAACTTTTAATTTTTAATTTTTAATTTTTAATTTTTAATATTTAATTTTTAATTTTTAATTTTTAATTTTTAATTTTTAATTTTTAATTTTTAATTTTTAATTTTTAATTTTTAATTTTTAATTTTTAATTTTTAATTTTTAATTTTTAATTTTTAATTTTTAATTTTTAATTTTTAATTTTTAATTTTTAATTTTTAATTTTTAATTTTTAATTTTTAATTTTTAATTTTTATTTTTTAATTTTTAATTTTTAATTTTTAATTTTTAATTTTTAATTTTTTATTTTTAATTTTTAATTTTTAATTTTTAATTTTTAATTTTTAATTTATAATTTTAATTTTTAATTTTTAATTTTTGATTTTTAATTTTTAATTTTTAATTTTTAATTTTTAATTTTTAATTTTTAATTTTTAATTTTTAATTTTTAATTTTTTATTTGATATTTTGAATTTTTAATTTTTAATTTTTAATTTTTAATTTTTAATTTTTAATTTTTAATTTTTAATTTTTAATTTTTAATTTTTAATTTTTAATTTTTAATTTTTATTTTTTATTTTTTATTTTTTAATTTTTAATTTTTAATTTTTAATTTTAAATTTTAAATTTTTAATTTTTAATTTTTAATTTTTAATTTTTAATTTTTAATTTTTAATTTTTAATTTTTAATTTTTAATTTTTAATTTTTAATTTTTAATTTTTAATTTATAATTTTTAATTTTTAATTTTTAATTTTTAATTTTTATTTTTTAATTTTTAATTTTTAATTTTTAATTTTTAATATTTAATTTTTAATTTTAATTTTTAGTTTTTATTTTTTAATTTTTAATTTTAAATTTTTAATTTTTAATTTTTAATTTTTAATTTTTAATAATTAATTTTTAATTTTTAATTTTTAATTTTTAATTTTTGATTTTTAATTTTTAATTTTTAATTTTTAATTTTTAATTTTTAATTTTAAATTATTAATTTTTAATTTTTAATCATTAATTTTTAATTTTAATTTTTAATTTTTAGTTTTTAGTTTTTAACTTTTAACTTTTAATTTTTATTTTTTAATTTTTAAATTTTAATTTATAATTTTAATTTTTAATTTTTAATTTTTAATTTTTAATTTTTAATTTTTAAATTTTTATTTATAAATTTTTAATTTTTAATTTTTAATTTTTAATTTTTAATTTTTATTTTTTAATTTTTAATTTTTAATTTTTAATATCTAATTTTTAATTTTTAATTTTTAATCTTTAATTTTTAATTTTTAAATTTTAATTTTTAATTTTTAATTTTTAATTTTAAATTTTTCATTATTATTTTTTAATTTTTAATTTTTAATTTTTAATTTGTAATTTTTAATTTTCATTTTTAATTTCTAATTTCTAATTTTTAATTTTTAATTTTTAATTTTTAAATTTTAATTTTTAATTTTTAATTTTTAATTTTTAATTTTTAATTTTTAATTTTTAAATTTTAATTTTTAATTTTTAATTTTTAATTATTATTTTTTAATTTTTAATTTTTATTTTATAATTTTTAATTTTTATTTTATAATTTTTAATTTTTTTTTTTTTTAATTTTTAATTTTTAATTTTAAATTTTAAATTTTTAATTTTTAAATTTTAGTTTTTTTTTTTAATTTTTAATTTTTTAATTTTTTAATTTTTAAATTTTTAATTTTTGATTTTTAATTTTTAATTTTTAATTTTTAATTTTTAATTTTTAATTTTTAATTTTTAATTTTTGATTTTTAATTTTTAATTTTTAATTTTTAATTTTTAATTTTTGATTTTAAATATTTAATTTTAAATATTTAATATTTAATTTTTAATTTTTAATTTTTAATTTTTAATTTTTATTTTTTAATTTTTAATTTTTAGTTTTATTAGTTTTATCGTCATTTTTCAGACATATTGCAATTACTACTGTAATTAATATGCAATTTTTAATTTTGTTTAAATGGTGCGTGGTAAAGAAGAAGAAAGCATATATTTAAAAAATTCATAACTGCACTGTATTCTTAATCGGACCGGTTTCTGGCATTTCAGCCTTCATCAGCGATTTATTGAACAATGTGATAATTTTTATGTTTTAATTGAATAGATTGTTTCTATATGAAAATTTTTTATACTAAGGGCGGCCGTGAGGTTTTGAACCATGAACCTTCACATACACTCGTACTTGCACTTTTTGGTCAGCGCTTTAACACACTCACCTAAAGTCAGGCCTACGAGCAGTGTGGTTAGTTTTCAGTTTTCGTACCATACAGCTTTACTTTGTATTAATTTCAGAAGATACAACTCTGTCCAAACAAACAATCGTTATAT
This sequence comes from Cordilura impudica, assembly GCA_963682025.1. Lineage (NCBI taxonomy): Eukaryota > Metazoa > Arthropoda > Insecta > Diptera > Scathophagidae > Cordilura > Cordilura impudica. The sequence continues at coordinate 15,126 of CAVMKG010000482.1, forward strand.
TTTTGAATTTTTGAATATTTTTTTGCATTTATACTTCTAATTTTCACTATTCTCAGTTTTCGTAAGAGTTGTCATATGTGATGTACGGTTTTTGTACATAACTACATATGCACTTTACATATATTTGAGATGACGCTTTGAAGCGAAGAAAATTTTTTGTTTTGTTAGTTTTATCGTCATTTTTCAGACATATTGCAATTACTACTGTAATTAATATGCAATTTTTAATTTTGTTTAAATGGTGCGTGGTAAAGAAGAAGAAAGCATATATTTCAAAAATTCATAACTGCACTGTATTCTTAATCGGACCGGTTTCTGGCATTTCAGCCTTCATCAGCCATTTATTGAACATTGTGATAATTGTTATGTTTTAATTGAATAGATTGTTTCTATATGAAAATTTTTTCTACTAAGGGCGGCCGTGAGGTTTTGAACCATGAACCTTCACATACACTCGTACTTTTTAATTTTTAATTTTTAATTTTAAATTTTAAATTTTAAATTTTAAATTTTTAATTTTTAATTTTTATTTTTTATTTTTTAATTTTTAATTTTTAATTTTTAATTTTTAATTTTTAATTTTTAATATTTAATTTTTATTTTTTAATTTTTAATTTTTAATTTCTAATTTTTAAATTATTAAATTTTTAAATTTTTAATTTTTAATTTTTAATTTTTAATTTTTAATTTTTAATTTTTAATTTTTAATTTTTAATTTTTAATTTTTAATTTTTAATTTTTAATTTTTAATTTTTAATTTTTAATTTTTAATTTTTAATTTTTAACTTTTAATTTTTAATTTTTAATATTTAATTTTTAATTTTTAATTTTTAATTTTTAATTTTTAATTTTTAATTTTTAATTTTTAATTTTTAATTTTTAATTTTTAATTTTTATTTTTTAATTTTTAATTTTTAATTTTTAATTTTTAATTTTTTATTTTTAATTTTTAATTTTTAATTTTTAATTTTTAATTTATAATTTTAATTTTAATTTTTAATTTTTAATTTTTAATTTTTGATTTTTAATTTTTAATTTTTAATTTTTAATTTTTAATTTTTAATTTTTAATTTTTAATTTTTAATTTTTATACCCTATACCACTATGTGGTTTGGGTATAATGACTTTGTGCTGCTGTTTGTAACGACCAAAAATATTTGACCTAGACCCATCTTTAATTATACCGATCGAATCAGAATCACTTTCTGAGTTGATTTAACAATGTCCGTCCGTCCGTCCGTCCGTCCGTCTGTGTGTCCATGTAAAGCTTGTAATCAAACTGCAGGTCGCAAATATGAATATATTTTGATGAAATTTGGTATATAAGCTTTTATCGGCCATGAGATGAACGCTATTGAAATTGGTGAGAATCGGTCCATGTTCAGACCTAGCCCCCATACAAATTACCCATATGAAATCGACATAAATTGCCATAAGATCCAAATTGTCATATAGATCTTACTCAAATTGGGTTTGTATGCGTTCATTACATCCACTAATGAGTAGTCGAAAAATGATCCCTTTGACCCCCATATAGAGCTGCTTCCCGATATTCACTTAAATCTATTAAAAAACAAAAATATTGCACTGATTCTTCTCAAATTTTGTTTGTACATATTTTTGCAAAATACAAGTGACCTTACCAAACATGATCAGTATCGGTCCATTTTTGGACCTAGTCCCTTTATAGATATAGCATCCGATATGAACTTTTTCATATCTGCAGCCAAAAAAATTAATAAAAATCCCACTCAAATTTGGTTTATGCTTATTTTCTATATCGAAGTAGTTGGGCCGAAAGATAGGGTCTCTAAACCATGGTATAGGGTATCATATAGTCGGTCTAGACCGACTATAATTTTCTTACTTGTTAATTTTTAATTTTTAATTTTTAATTTTTAATTTTTAATTTTTAATTTTTAATTTTTAATTTTTAATTTTTAATTTTTAATTTTTATTTTTTAATTTTAAATTTTTAATTTTTAATTTTTAATTTTTAGATTTTAATTTTTAATTTTTAATTTTTAATTTTTAATTTTTGTAGGGTTTGAGACTCTTTATATGTAATAAATAAATAGGGACAAAGCCAGACGAATCCGTCCAAGCTGTCCACTAATTATTATTATTATAATAAATATGCATTAAATTCAAATTATTAAGTAAAACAAAAAAATGACATTTAACACTAAGGTATTGAGTTTAGAAAAAAATAAATATATGTTGAATTTAAGCTGTTAAGTAATAATAATGTTTTCTTCTAAATATTTTAAATAATATATAAAATTACGCCTGTTACAGCCTCCCCCTCTGCCTCAGAAATCGTCCCGATGATGTGGCAGAACTTTATTTTTACTTTTTGGGTTGTCTTGGTCGTAGCATTCTTTGGCTATCATTGCTCAAATTGGTTGTGTGAGATTGTGTTGTTGATGGAGATTGTTGATTGAAATTTGATGTTGAAGATGCCTCTAGAATATTCGTATTATCATTATTAATGTTGCTTTGAGTATTTGTATTATTTAATTTAGGGCGACCCCGTCGCCTTATGGGATAAATCGGTGTCTGGGAAGATCCTTTGTATGGTGTAAGGTCCGAGGCATGATAAGTTCCTAGTGGTTCATTAGGGTTATCTTCTGCAGCTATAGTAAAACACGTCCCCCTTCCTCTTATAATTGTTCGTTATATTTTTATTAACGTTGCTTAATACATGTGTTGCAACAAGAACTTTATCACCAATATTAAAATTGTATTGTGGTCTTCGTTTTAAATCAGCATATTGTTTATTACGGTCTTGCATCTTTTCTACTGCTTCTTTAGCAATCTTAAGAGTATCTGAAAGTCTTATTAGATGTGGTGTAATTTGAGGAATAAAATTTTCCGATGTTATTATTGATCTGAGGTCATAGTGTGCCTCCAAAGGACTTCTTAATTCACGTCCAAACGTTAAATATGCTGCTGAATAGCCTGTGCTTCCGCATTTTGATGTATTCATCGCAAATCGAACCATTGGTAATTTAAGATCCCAAGTTGTGTGTTCTTTTCCGATGTAAATAGACAATTGTGTTTTTAAGTCACGGTTTTTTCTTTCCACCGGATTTGCTTCTGGATGATAAACGGGTGTAAAAGATTGATTAATACCCAAACAAAATGTAAGTTTTTGCATAATTGCAGATATAAATTGACAACCATTATCGGTATGTATTCGTCTTGGAACTCCATATCTTAAAATAATTTCGTTTAGAACAATTATCGAGCAATTTTCAGCTGTAGCCTCTTTTAATGCGAATAATTCTACCCAACGGCTGCAAATATCTTCAATTACTAGAATCCACTGATGTCCTTGATTTGTGCGCGGTAGTGGACCAACAAGATCTATTGCAACAACTTCAAAACGTTGGTTGCTGGATACTGTACGAAGTAAACCTGCTGGTTTCAAATTCGTTGGTTTGTATTTTTGACATTCAATGCAATTTTTTACATAGGATGTTATTTCAGCTCTCATACCTTGCCAGTAATAATGTGGAATAATACGGTTGATTGTTCTTTCACTTCCGTAATGTCCTGCTACGGGATCATCGTGAAAACGCCACAATATTGTGCTTCGCATTGATTTTGGTACTACTAATTGACCATTTTCCGAATCTTGATCCGAACAGTATCGGTACAATACACCATCTATCACCATGAAACCACGGTTTGTATATCTGGATACATTTTCATCGTTAGCTTCAAAAGAATCAATAATTAATTTTATTTCCTTATCTTCCAGTTGGGCTTTTCTGATTTTTGCTGAACCTTGTTGGGGAAAATCTATTGATATTGCAAAACACTCACAAGTAATGTCCGAATGTCCATCCACAACACATGGTGGTCTTGATAATGTGTCTGCGACAACATTTTGTCTTCCAGGTGTGTACCCAAATTGTATATTAAATGGTTGTAATTGCAGAGCCCATCTAGCTAAACGTCCAGTTGGTGATTTTAAGCTGAAAAGCCATTTTAATGGTTGATGGTCAGTTAAAACAGATATATCAGAGCCTTCGATATAGCCACGAAACTTTTTTACTGCCCAAACAACAGCTAATGCTTCTCGCTCTGTCGTGGAGTAGTTCCTTTCGGCGGAGAGTAAGAGGCGACTTGCATATTCTATGGGATGTTCGTTCTCTTTCTCCCCCTGGAGTAAGACTGCTCCGAGCGCATAATTACTTGCATCAGTTTTGAGGTAAAATGGTTTGCTTTCATCCACCTGTTGCAAAATCGGCGGTGATGCCAAGAGATCTTTTAATTTGTTGAATGATGTCTGCTCTTCATTTGACCATTTCCATTTACTACATTTCTTAGTTAATTGCGACAAAGGCTTTGAAACTTCCGCAAAATTTGGTATAAACCGTCGATACCACGAGCATGTTTGGAGAAATGATATTAACTGCTTAAGGTTCTTAGGATGAGGTCTTTGTAAAATAGCGATTGTTTTTTATGGATCAGGTTGTAAGCCATTAATCGTTAATACATGACCAAGATACTTAACCTCTGGTCTACAAAAATGACATTTTTCGCGGTTAAGTTGCATTTTGAATACCTTTATTCTTTCAAATGTTTTACGTAAATCATCAATATGAGTTTCAAAATCTTTTGAACATGTAATTATATCATCCAGATATGCTAAAATAGTTATCTGTGGAAGACCATTTCGAAATTTATCTACTAGCCTTTGAAATGTTGCTGGTGCGTTTTTAAGACCGAATGGCATTCGGTTAAAAACATAAATGCCAAAAGGAGTTGTGAATGCAGTTTTAAGTCTGTCTTTTTCAGACATTTTAATTTGCCAATAGCCTGTTTTTAAATCTATTGTAGACATAAATGATGATACCTTAGCCGCATGGAGTAAATCATCCATTCGAGGAAGTGGGTATTTATCGGTTGTGGTTATGGCATTTAGACGTCGATAGTCTACGCAGAGTCGGAAATCACCAGTTTTTTTAGGGATCAGTACCACCGGAAATGCCCAAGGAGATTCTTCTTCTTGAATTATTTGTTTTTTAAGCATGTCTTCTACTTCAGCCTTTAGTTTTTCCTTCATCTTTGGTGATATACGGTATGGAGGACACGAAATTGGTGCATGTGTACCCGTATTAATAAAATGTTCTACATGTGGGATTGGCTCTGTTTTATCCTCAAAAATATCTTTAACATGTGCCAATAAGTTCTCTAATTTTTGTTTTTTATGCTCATCTAGATTCGATCCTTCATGTTCTCTTAATTTGAAATCAAAAGCATTTAATTGAACTGCTAACTTAGAATTTTTATTTGGGTTATTGTTAGTTTTCAATCTTTTCAATGGTGGAAATAAATGCGAATTATTTGTAGTTTGCAAATCGAGTGGAACACTGTCTTCAAAAATTTTGTCTATAACACCTGGCGAATAATCATAGGTTGATGTATTATCTATATTTCTTGGAGTCGATTCACCATCTTTGTCAGTTGTGTTTGTATTTTCAAACCAAGTTAGGAAATCTTCAAATGACTGATGCTCTTTTATATTGGCTTGTGTTAAAGGTATGGATTTTTTTTTGCGTCCAGTCATCTTAAATTCAAACTGAGTATTAGGGTCAACTTTAAAATACCAAGCCCTTTGGGCTAAGGCTAAGACTATACCAGCTTGTTCTAGGAAGTCTATTCCAATTAAAGTTCGGTTTCCTCGTGCTTTAGGTAAGCAAATAAATCGAATTCTTTTTAGCCGCTTTCCTATTAATATGTGGACGATTGTAGAATAAACAATTTCTTCTCTTGGAATACCATCAGCTAAAATAATTTCTGCGGAGACTTTTTGAAAATCAACTTCCCTTTTCTTTAGATTTTGATACAAAGTATAACCAGCAACACTTGTACGAGCAGCTGTATCGAAAAATGCTTCACCATTCATACCACTGATGTTAACACCTACAGTTGGAACATCTCTACCGACCACAGTTGTGTGGATTGCATTAAAGTCAAGTTTTTCTGGACTATTTATAGGGTTTCTCTTATTGCAATTTGGACAATTTGATCTATAATAGCCAGCCAAACCACAGCCGTAACAATTTAAAGTGACTTCCTGCACTTTTTGTTTTCTTTTTCGGTCTGCTTCAATTTTCTTAAAACAAGATTCTGCGGTATGGTTTTTTTTTCTGCAAAAGCTACAGCGAGCAGAGGATTTTTCATGGACTTCAATAGGTTTCAATTTTGGCTCTTTGTTTTCTTGAATGACCATTTCTACTTCTCTAGCTGCTTGTAATAGTTCTTGAAATGAATTTATGCTATTTCTTGATATTTTTTCTCTTATGGACAGATGCAGCTGTGAAAAAACCATATTAAGCATTGTATTTTCAGACAATCTTTCTGACAACTGGGCAAAAAGACGACGTTTATGGCAAATGAAATTATCTGTAGATTCAAAATTCTTTTGCTTTTCTTGATTTATTTCAGCAAATATGCGCCAATCCGGCTTTGGGGGTGAAAAAGCTTTTCGTAACAAATCAACTGCCATATTAAAAGTTGTAGCTTCATTTTTGACTCCTTGCCACCATGTGGATGCGTAGCCTTCCAGAAGGAGTGGTAAGCTAGTTAATGCAAGAAAGTCGGTTACATTTTCTGCGTCTTTATAAACTAAAATAGTTGCAATAAAATCATCAACCTTAGATGTATTTCTTCCACCACTAAAACGGGCACTACAGTTCGAAAAAGTTGATTTTGACTCTTTTCTGATGTTCAGTCCACCTAAGAGATCCATAAACTGTCCTTGCGTCAACGTTATATTGACAGAATTATTATTTGTTAAAACGTTCTCGGACTCATTTCTTAGTGCAGCATTTTCTTGAAAATCATTTGACGTAATTGAATTTTGCATTGGGTTTGTCAAATCAGATGTTGATGGTGGGAGGATAAATGTCTGAACCGGAGTTGGAACTTGTACATCGCTAACATTACAGTTTGGTGCAGTATTTTTTACCACAGACGAATTTGCTGGTATATTGCGCGGACTTCTACGCATTTTGCAAAATTATAGATTCAACAATTTTATAGATTTAGATTTGTTAATATTTAAAATATTTTCAACTGAATCACATTAACAGAAGAAACAAGGATTTTGTTTTAACAATACAACCTTCAACAACACAACTCTCTGTAGAAACTCCAAAAACAATGATGCTAATCTGGTGACATCCAAGACAGCAACAACAAAATGTAGCGTTTATTTATGTAAAATCTCGTTCAGTTTTTGCGAATATTTGGATTTACCAAAAAAGGTTATTAATTTAGTTGGGCGCCAATGTAGGGTTTGAGACTCTTTATATGTAATAAATAAATAGGGACAAAGCCAGATGAATCCGTCCAAGCT
>CAVMKG010000483.1:5000-32500 GCA_963682025.1 Cordilura impudica
CTTAAAACTAAAAATTAAAAATTGAAAATTAAAAATTATAAATTAAAAATTAAGAATTAAAACTTAAATATTAAAAATTAAAATTTAAAAATTAAAAATTAAAAATTAAAAATTAAAAATTAAAAATTAAAAATTAAAAATTAAAAATTAAAAATTAAAAATTAAAAATTAAACATTAAAAACTAAAAATTAAAAATTAAAAATTAAAAATTAAAAATTAAAAATTAAAAATTAAAAATTAAAAATTAAAAATTAAAAATTAAAAATTAAAAATTAAAAATTAAAAATTAAAAATTAAAAATAAAAAATTAAAAATTAAAAATTAAAAATTAAAAATTAAAAATTAAAAATTAAAAATTAAAAATTAAAAATTAAAAATTAAAAATTAAAAATTAAAAATTAAAAATTAAAAATTAAAAATTAAAAATTAAAAATTAAAAATTAAAAATTAAAAATTAAAAATTAAAAATTAAAAATTAAAAATTAAAAATTAAAAATTAAAAATTAAAAATTAAAAATTAAAAATTAAAAATTAAAAATTAAAAATTAAAAATTAAAAATTAAAAATTAAAAATTAAAAATTAAAAATTAAAAATTAAAAATTAAAAATTAAAAATTAAAAATTAAAAATTAAAAATTAAAAATTGAAAATTAAAAATTAAAAATTAAAAATTAAAAATTAAAAATTAAAAATTAAAAATTAAAAATTAAAAATTAAAAATTAAAAATTAAAAATTAAAAATTAAAAATTAAAAATTAAAAATTAAAAATTAAAAATTAAAAATTAAATATTAAAAATTTATAATTAAAACTTAAATCTTAAAAATTAAAAATAAAAAATAAAAAATAAAAATTAAAAATTAAAAATTAAAAATTAAAAATTAAAAATTAAAAATTAAAAATTAAAAATTAAAAATTAAAAATAAAAATTGAAAATTAAAAATTAAAAATTAAAAATTTAAATTAAAAATCAAAAATTAAAAATTAAAAATTAAAAATTAGAAATTAAAAATTAAAAAGTAAAAATTTTAAATTTAAAATTTAAAATTAAAAATTAAAAGTAAAATTATGTATTAATAACTAAAAATTAAAAATTAAAAATTAAAAATTAAAAATTAAAAATTAAAATTAAAAATTAAAAATTAAAATTAAAGATTAAAAATTAAAAATTACAAATTAAAAATTAAAAATTAAAAATCAAAAATTAAAAATTAAAAATTAAAAATTAAATATTAAAAATTAAAAATTAAAAATTAAAAATTAAAAATTAAAAATTAAAAATTAAAAATTAAAAATTAAAAATTAAAAATTAAAAATTAAAAATTAAAAATTAAAAATTAAAAATTAAAAATTAAAAATTAAAAATTAAAAATTAAAAATTAAAAATTAAAAATTAAAAATTAAAAATTAAAAATTAAAAATTAAAAATTAAAAATTAAAAATTAAAAATTAAAAATTAAAAATTAAAAATTAAAAATTAAAAATTAAAAATTAAAAATTAAAAATTAAAAATTAAAAATTAAAAATTAAAAATTAAAAATTAAAAATTAAAAATTAAAAATTAAAAATTAAAAATTAAAAATTAAAAATAAAAATTAAAAATTAAAAATTAAAAATTAAAAATTAAAAATTAAAAATTAAAAATTAAAAATGAAAAATTGAAAATTAAAATTAAAATTAAAATTAAAAATTAATAATTAAAAGTTAAAAATAAAAAATTAAACATTAAAAATTAAAAATTAAAAATTAAAAATAAAAAATTAAAAATTAAAAATTAAAAATTAAAAATTAAAAATTAAAAATTAAAAATTAAAAATTAAAAATTAAAAATTAAAAATTAAAAATTAAAAATAAAAAATTAAAAATTAAAAATTAAAAATTAAAAATTAAAAATTAAAAATTAAAAATTAAAAATTAAAAATTAAAAATTAAAAATTAAAAATTAAAAATTAAAAATTAAAAATTAAAAATTAAAAATTAAAACTTAAAATTAAAAATTAAAATTTAAAAATTAAAAATTAAAAATTAAAAATTTAAATTAAAAATCAAAAATTAAAAATTAAAAATTAAAAATTAGAAATTAAAAATTAAAAAGTAAAAATTTTAAATTTAAAATTTAAAATTAAAAATTAAAAGTAAAATTATGTATTAATAACTAAAAATTAAAAATTAAAAATTAAAAATTAAAAATTAAAAATTAAAAATTAAAATTAAAAATTAAAAATTAAAATTAAAGATTAAAAATTAAAAATTACAAATTAAAAATTAAAAATTAAAAATCAAAAATTAAAAATTAAAAATTAAAAATTAAATATTAAAAATTAAAAATTAAAAATTAAAAATTAAAAATTAAAAATTAAAAATTAAAAATTAAAAATTAAAAATTAAAAATTAAAAATTAAAAATTAAAAATTAAAAATTAAAAATTAAAAATTAAAAATTAAAAATTAAAAATTAAAAATTAAAAATTAAAAATTAAAAATTAAAAATTAAAAATTAAAAATTAAAAATTAAAAATTAAAAATTAAAAATTAAAAATTAAAAATTAAAAATTAAAAACTAAAAATTAAAAATTAAAAATTAAAAATTAAAAATTAAAAATTAAAAATTAAAAATTAAAAATTAAAAATTAAAAATTAAAAATTAAAAATTAAAAATTAAAAATTAAAAATGAAAAATTGAAAATTAAAATTAAAATTAAAATTAAAAATTAATAATTAAAAGTTAAAAATAAAAAATTAAACATTAAAAATTAAAAATTAAAAATTAAAAATAAAAAATTAAAAATTAAAAATTAAAAATTAAAAATTAAAAATTAAAAATTAAAAATTAAAAATTAAAAATTAAAAATAAAAAATTAAAAATTAAAAATTAAAAATTAAAAATTAAAAATTAAAAATTAAAAATTAAAAATTAAAAATTCAAAATTAAAAATTAAAAATTAAAAATTAAAACTTAAAATTAAAAATTAAAATTTAAAAATTAAAAATTAAAAATTAATAATTAGAAATTAAAAATTAAAAATTTAAAATTAAAAATTAAAAATTTTATATTAAAAATTAAAATTAAAAAATAAAAATTGAGGATTAAAAATTAAAAAACAACAAATTAAAATTAAGAAATAAAAAATTAAAAATTTAAAATTAATAATTAATAATTAAAAATTTAAAACAAAACTTAAAAATAAAAAATTAAAAAGTAGAAATTAAAAATTAATAATTTAAAATTAAAAATTAATATTTAAAAAATAAAAATTAAAAATTAATAATTAAAAATTAAAAATTAAAAATTAAAAATTAATAATTAGAAATTATAAATTAAAAATTAAAAAATAAAAAAAAAAATAAAAATTTAAAATTAAAAATTAAAAACTAAAAATTAAAAATTTAAAATTAAAAATTAAAAATAGAAAATTAAAAATTAGAAATTAAAAATTAGAAATTTTAAATTTAAAATCTAAAATTTAAAATTAAAAATTTTATATGAAAAATTAACATTAAAAAATAAAAATTGAGGACTAAAAATTAAAAAACAACAAATAAAAATTAAAAGATAAAAAATTAAAAATTAATAATTAATAATTAAAAATTTAAAATAAAAATTAAAAAGTAGATATTAAAAACTAAAAATTAAAAATTAAAAATTAAAAATTAAAAATTAAAAATTAAATATTAAATATTAAAAATTTATAATTAAAACTTAAAACTTAAAAATTAAAAATTAAAAATAAAAATTAAAAATTAAAAATTAAAACTTAAAAATTAAAAATAAAAATTAAAAATTAAAAATTAAAAACTAAAAATTTAAAATTAAAAATTAAAAATTAAAAAATTAAAAATTTAAAATTCAAAATTAAAAATTAAAAATTAAAAATTAAAAGTTAAAAATTAAAAATTAAAAATTAAAAATTAAAAATTAAAAATTAAAAATTAAAAATTAAAAATTAAAAATTAAAAATTAAAAATTAAAAATTAAAAATTAAAAATTAAAAATTAAAAATTAAAAATTAAAAATTGAAAATTAAAAATTAAAAATTAAAAATTAAAAATTAAAAATTAAAAATTAAAAATTTAAAAATTAAAAATTAAAAATTAAAAATTAAAAATTAAAAATTAAAAATTAAAAATTAAAAATTAAAAATTAAAAATTAAAAATTAAAAATTAAAAAATTAAAAATTAAAAATTAAAAATTAAAAATTAAAAATTAAAAATTAAAATTAAAAATTAAAAATTAAAAATTAAAAATTAAAAATTAATTATTAAAAATTTATAATTAAAACTTAAAACTTAAAAATTAAAAATTAAAAATAAAAATTAAAAATTAAAAATTAAAAATTAAAAATTAAAAATTAAAAATTAAAAATTAAAAATTAAAAATTAAAAATTAAAAATTAAAAATTAAAACTTAAAAATTAAAAATTAAAAATAAAAATTGAAAATTAAAAATTAAAAATTAAAAAATTTAAATTAAAAATCAAAAATTAAAAATTAAAAATTCAAAATTAGAAATTAAAAATTAAAAAGTAAAAATTTTAAATTTAAAATTTAAAATTAAAAATTAAAAGTAAAATTATGTATTAATAACTAAAAATTAAAAATTGAAAATTAAAAATTAAAAGTTAAAAACTTAAAACAAAAATTAAAAATTAAAAATTATAAATTTAAAATTTAAAATTTAACATTTTAAATTTAAAATAAAAATTTAAAACTTTTAATTTTAAAAATTATAAATTTAAAATTTAAAATTTAACATTTTAAATTTAAAATTTAAAATTTAAAATTACAAATTAAAAGTAAAATTATATATTAAAAACTAAAAATTAAAATTTAAAAATTAAAGATTAAAGATTTAAAATTAAAAATTAAAAATTAAAAACTAAGAACTTAAAACTAAAAATTAAAAATTGAAAATTAAAAATTATAAATTAAAAATTAAGAATTAAAACTTAAATATTAAAAATTAAAATTTAAAAATTAAAAATTAAAAATTAAAAATTAAAAATTAAAAATTAAAAATTAAAAATTAAAAATTAAACATTAAAAACTAAAAATTAAAAATTAAAATTTAAAAATTAAAAATTAAAAATTAAAAATTAAAAATTAAAAATTAAAAATTAAAAATTAAAAATTAAAAATTAAAAATTAAAAATTAAAAATTAAAAATAAAAAATTAAAAATTAAAAATTAAAAATTAAAAATTAAAAATTAAAAATTAAAAATTAAAAATTAAAAATTAAAAATTAAAAATTAAAAATTAAAAATTAAAAATTAAAAATTAAAAATTAAAAATTAAAAATTAAAAATTAAAAATTAAAAATTAAAAATTAAAAATTAAAAATTAAAAATTAAAAATTAAAAATTAAAAATTAAAAATTAAAAATTAAAAATTAAAAATTAAAAATTAAAAATTAAAAATTAAAAATTAAAAATTAAAAATTAAAAATTAAAAATTAAAAATTAAAAATTAAAAATTAAAAATTAAAAATTAAAAATTAAAAATTAAAAATTAAAAATTAAAAATTAAAAATTAAAAATTAAAAATTAAAAATTAAAAATTAAAAATTGAAAATTAAAAATTAAAAATTAAAAATTAAAAATTAAAAATTAAAAATTAAAAATTAAAAATTAAAAATTAAAAATTAAAAATTAAAAATTAAAAATTAAAAATTAAATATTAAAAATTTATAATTAAAACTTAAATCTTAAAAATTAAAAATTAAAAATAAAAAATAAAAAATAAAAATTAAAAATTAAAAATTAAAAATTAAAAATTAAAAATTAAAAATTAAAAATTAAAAATAAAAATTGAAAATTAAAAATTAAAAATTAAAAATTTAAATTAAAAATCAAAAATTAAAAATTAAAAATTAAAAATTAAAAATTAGAAATTAAAAATTAAAAAGTAAAAATTTTAAATTTAAAATTTAAAATTAAAAATTAAAAGTAAAATTATGTATTAATAACTAAAAATTAAAAATTAAAAATTAAAAATTAAAAATTAAAAATTAAAAATTAAAAATTAAAATTAAAAATTAAAAATTAAAATTAAAGATTAAAAATTAAAAATTACAAATTAAAAATTAAAAATTAAAAATCAAAAATTAAAAATTAAAAATTAAAAATTAAAAATTAAAAATTAAAAATTAAAAATTAAATATTAAAAATTAAAAATTAAAAATTAAAAATTAAAAATTAAAAATTAAAAATTAAAAATTAAAAATTAAAAATTAAAAATTAAAAATTAAAAATTAAAAATTAAAAATTAAAAATTAAAAATTAAAAATTAAAAATTAAAAATTAAAAATTAAAAATTAAAAATTAAAAATTAAAAATTAAAAATTAAAAATTAAAAATTAAAAATTAAAAATTAAAAATTAAAAATTAAAAATTAAAAATTAAAAATTAAAAATTAAAAATTAAAAATTAAAAATTAAAAATGAAAAATTGAAAATTAAAATTAAAATTAAAATTAAAAATTAATAATTAAAAGTTAAAAATAAAAAATTAAACATTAAAAATTAAAAATTAAAAATAAAAAATTAAAAATTAAAAATTAAAAATTAAAAATTAAAAATTAAAAATTAAAAATTAAAAATTAAAAATTAAAAATTAAAAATAAAAAATTAAAAATTAAAAATAAAAAATTAAAAATTAAAAATTAAAAATTAAAAATTAAAAATTAAAAATTAAAAATTAAAAATTAAAAATTAAAAATTAAAAATTAAAAATTAAAAATTAAAAATTAAAAATTAAAAATTAAAAATTAAAAATTAAAAATTAAAAATTAAAAATTAAAAATTAAAAATTAAAAATTAAAAATTAAAAATTAAAAATTAAAAATTAAAAATTAAAAATTAAAAATTAAAAATTAAAAATTAAAAATTAAAAATTAAAAATTAAAAATTAAAAATTAAAAATTAAAAATTAAAAATTAAAAATTAAAAATTAAAAATTAAAAATTAAAAATTAAAAATTAAAAATTAAAAATTAAAAATTAAATATTAAAAATTAAAAATTAGAAATTAAAAATTGTATATTAAAAATTAAAATTAAAAATTGAGAATTAAAAATTAAAAAACAACAAATAAAAATTAAAAAATAAACAATTAAAAATTTAAAATTAATAATTAATAATTAAAAATTTAAAACAAAAATTAAAAATTGAAAATTAAAAAGTAGAAATAAAAAATTTAAAATTTAAAATTAAAAATTAAAAATTAAAAATTAAAAATTAAAAATTAAAAATTAAAAATTAAAAATTAAAAATAAAAATTAAAAATTAAAAATTAAAAAATAAAAATTAAAAATTAGAAATTAAATATTAAAAAGTAAAAATTAAAAATTAAAAAATAAAAATTAAAAATTAAAAATTAAAAATTAAAAATTAAAAATTAAAAATTAAAAATTAATAATTAATAATTAAAAATTAAAAATTAAGAATTAAGAATTAAAAATTAAAAATTAATAATTAATAATTAAAAATTAAAAATTAAAAATTAAAACTTAAAACTTAAAAATTTAAAATTAAAAACTAAAAAATAAAAAAAAATTAAAAATTTAAAATTAAAAATTAAAAATTAAAAACTAAAAATTAAAAATTAAAAATTAAAAATAGAAAATTAAAAATTAGAAATTAAAAATTAGAAATTTAAAATTTTAAATTAAAAATCTAAAATTTAAAATTAAAAATTTTATATGAAAAATTAACATTAAAAAATAAAAATTGAGGATTAAAAATTAAAAAACAACAAATAAAAATTAAAAGATAAAAAATTAAAAATTAATAATTAATAATTAAAAATTTAAAATAAAAATTAAAAAGTAGATATTTAAAATTAGAAATTAAAAATTAAAAATTAAAAATTTAAATTTAAAAATTAAAAATTAAAAATAAAAAATTAAAAATTAAAAATTAAAAATTAAAAATTAAAAATTAGAAATTAAAAATTAAAAATTAAAAATTAAAAATTAAAAATTAAAAATTAAAAATTAAAAATTAAAAATTAAAAATTAAAAATTAAAAATTAAAAATTAAAAATTAGAAATTAAAAATTAAAAATTAAAAATTAAAAATTAAAAATTAAAAATTAAAAATTAAAAATTAAAAATTAAAAATTAAAAATTAAAAATTAAAAATTAAAAATTAAAAATTAAAAATTAAAAATTAAAAATTAAAAATTAAAAATTAAAAATTAAAAATTAAAAATTAAAAATTAAAAATTAAAAATTAAAAATTAAAAATTAAAAATTAAAAATTAAAAATTAAAAATTAAAAATTAAAAATTAAAAATTAAAAATTAAAAATTAAAAATTAAAAATTAAAAATTAAAAATTAAAAATTAAAAATTAAAAATTAAAAATTAAAAATTAAAAATTAAAAATTAAAAATTAAAAATTAAAAATTAAAAATTAAAAATTAAAAATTAAAAATTAAAAATTAAAAATTAAAAATTAAAAATTAAAAATTAAAAATTAAAAATTAAAAATTAAAAATTAAAAATTAAAAATTAAAAATTAAAAATTAAAAATTAAAAATTAAAAATTAAAAATTAAAAAGTAAAAATTAAAAATTAAAAATTAAATATTAAAAATTTATAATTAAAACTTAAAACTTAAAAATTAAAAATTAAAAATAAAAATTAAAAATTAAAAATTAAAAATTAAAAATTAAAAATTAAAAATTAAAAATTAAAAATTAAAAATTAAAATTTAAAAATTAAAAATAAAAATTAAAAATTAAAAATTAAAAATTAAAAATTAAAAATTAAAAATTAAAAATTAAAAATTAAAAATTAAAAATTAAAAATTAAGAATTATAAATTAAAAATTAAAAATTAAAAATTAACAATTAAAAATTAAAAATTAAAAATTAAAAATTAAAAATTAAAAATTAAAAATTAAAAATTAAAAATTAAAAATTAAAAATTAAAAATTAAAAATTAAAAATTAAAAATTAAAAATTAAAAATTAAAAATTAAAAATCAAAAATTACAAATTAAAAATTCAAAATTCAAAATTAAAAGTTAAAAACTAAAAATTAAAAATTAAAAATTAAAAATTAAAAATTAAAAATTAAAAATTAAAAATTAAAAATTAAAAATTAAAAATTAAAAATTAAAAATTAAAAATTAAAAATTAAAAATTAAAAATTAGAAATTAAAAATTAAAAATTAAATATTAAAAATTAATAATTAAAAATTAAAAATTAAAAATTAAAAATTATAAATTAAAAATTAAAAATTAAAAATTAAAAATTAAAAATTAAAAATTAAAAATTAAAAATTAAAAATTAAAAATTAAAAATTAATAATTAAAAATTAAAAATTAAAAATTTAAACTTAAAATTTAAAAATTTAAAATTAAACATTAAAAACAGAAAATAAAAAATTAAAAATTAAAGATTTAGAATTAAAAATTAAAAATTAAAAATTAAAAATAAAAAATTAAAAATTAAAAATTAAAAATTAAAAATTAAAAATTAAAAATTAAAAATTAAAAATTAAAAATTAAAAATTAAAAATTAAAAATTAAAAATTAAAAATTAATAATTAAAAATTAAAAATTAAAAATTAAAAATTAAAAATTAAAAATTAAAAATTAAAAATTAAAAATTAAAAATTAAAAATTAAAAATTAAAAATTAAAAATTAAAAATTAAAAATTAAAAATTAAAAATTAAAAATTAAAAAATAAAAATTTAAATTAAAAATTAAAAATTAAAGGTAAAGATTAAAAATTAAAAATTAAAAATTAAAAATTAAAAATTAAAAATTAAAAATTAAAAATTAAAAATTAAAAATTAAAAATTAAAAATTAAAAATTAAAAATTAAAAATTAAAATTTAAAACTTAAAATTTAAAAATTAAAAATTAAAAATTAAAAATTAAAAATTAAAAATTAAAAATTAAAAATTAAAAATTAATAATTAGAAATTAAAAATTAAAAATTTAAAATTAAAAATTAAAAATTTTATATTAAAAATTAAAATTAAAAAATAAAAATTGAGGATTAAAAATTAAAAAACAACAAATAAAAATTAAAAAATAAAAAATTAAAAATTTAAAATTAATAATTAAAAATTTAAAACAAAAATTAAAAATAAAAAATTAAAAAGTAGAAATTAAAAATTAAAAAAATAAAATTAAAAATTAATATTTAAAAAATAAAAATTAAAAATTAATAATTAAAAATTAAAAATTAAAAATTAAAAATTAAAAATTAAAAATTAAAAATTAAAAATTAAAAATTAAAAATTAAAAATTAAAAATTAATAATTAGAAATTATAAATTAAAAATTAAAAAATAAAAAAAAAATAAAAATTTAAAATTAAAAATTAAAAACTAAAAATTAAAAATTTAAAATTAAAAATTAAAAATTAAAAATAGAAAATTAAAAATTAGAAATTAAAAATTAGAAATTTAAAATTTAAAATTTTAAATTTAAAATCTAAAATTTAAAATTAAAAATTTTATATGAAAAATTAACATTAAAAAAATAAAAATTGAGGATTAAAAATTAAAAAACAACAAATAAAAATTAAAAGATAAAAAATTAAAAATTAATAATTAATAACTAAAAATTTAAAATAAAAATTAAAAAGGAGATATTAAAAACTAAAAATTAAAAATTAAAAATTAAAAATTAAATATTAAAAATTTATAATTAAAACTTAAAACTTAAAAATTAAAAATTAAAAATAAAAATTAAAAATTAAAAATTAAAAATTAAAAATTAAAAATTAAAAATTAAAAATTAAAACTTAAAAATTAAAAATAAAAATTAAAAAATAAAAATTAAAAATTAAAAATTAAAAATTAAAAATTCAAAATTCAAAATTAAAAGTTAAAAATTAAAAATTAAAAATTAAAAATTAAATATTAAAAATTAAAAATTAAAAATTAAAAATTAAAAATTAAAAATTAAAAATTAAAAATTAAAAATTAAAAATTAAAAATTAAAAATTAAAAATTAAAAATTAAAAATTAAAAATTAAAAATTAAAAATTAAAAATTAAAAATTAAAAATTAAAAATTAAAAATTAAAAATTAAAAATTAAAAATTAAAAATTAAAAATTAAAAATTAAAAATTAAAAATTAAAAATTAAAAATTAAAAATTAAAAATTAAAAATTAAAAATTAAAAATTAAAAATTAAAAATTAAAAATTAAAAATTAAAAATTAAAAATTAAAAATTAAAAATTAAAAATTCAAAATTCAAAATTAAAAGTTAAAAATTAAAAATTAAAAATTAAAAATTAAAAATTAAAAATTAAAAATTAAAAATTAAAAATTAAAAATTAAAAATTAGAAATTAAAAATTAAAAATTAAAAATTAAAAAATTAATAATTCAAAATTAAAAATTTAAAATTTAAACTTAAAATTTAAAAATTTAAAATTAAACATTAAAAACTGAAAATAAAAAATTAAAAATTAAAGATTTAGAATTAAAAATTAAAAATTAAAAATAAAAAATTAAAAATTAAAAATTAAAAATTTAAAATTTAAAATTAAAAATTAAAAATTAAAAATTAAAAATTAAAAATTAAAAAATAAAAATTTAAATTAAAAATTAAAAATTAAAGGTAAAGATTAAAAATTAAAAATTAAAAATTAAAAATTAAAAATTAAAAATTAAAAATTAAAAATTAAAAATTAAAAATTAAAAATTAAAAATTAAAAATTAAAAATTAAAAATTAAAAATTAAAAATTAAAAATTAAAAATTAAAACTTAAAATTTAAAAATTAAAAATTAAAAATTAAAAATTAAAAATTAAAAATTAAAAATTAAAAATTAAAAATTAAAAATTAAAAATTAAAAATTAAAAATTAAAAATTAAAAATTAATAATTAGAAATTAAAAATTAAAAATTTAAAATTAAAAATTAAAAATTTTATATTAAAAATTAAAATTAAAAAATAAAAATTGAGGATAAAAAATTATAAAACAACAAATAAAAATTAAAAAATAAAAAATTAAAAATTTAAAATTAATAATTAAAAATTCAAAACAAAAATTAAAAATAAAAAATTAAAAAGTAGAAATTAAAAATTAAAAATTTAAAATTAAAAATTAATATTTAAAAAAAAAAATTAAAAATTAATAATTAAAAATTAAAAATTAAAAATTAAAAATTAAAAATTAATAATTAGAAATTATAAATTAAAAATTAAAAAATAAAAAAAAAAAAATAAAAATTTAAAATTAAAAATTAAAACCTAAAAATTAAAAATTTAAAATTAAAAATTAAAAATTAAAAATAGAAAATTAAAAATTAGAAATTAAAAATTAGAAATTTAAAATTTAAAATTTTAAATTTAAAATCTAAAATTTAAAATTAAAAATTTTATATGAAAAATTAACATTAAAAAATAAAAATTGAGGATTAAAAATTAAAAAACAACAAATAAAAATTAAAAGATAAAAAATTAAAAATTAATAATTAATAATTAAAAATTTAAAATAAAAATTAAAAAGTAGATATTAAAAACTAAAAATTAAAAATTAAAAATTAAAAATTAAAAATTAAATATTAAAAATTTATAATTAAAACTTAAAACTTAAAAATTAAAAATAAAAATTAAAAATTAGAAATTAAAAATTAAAAATTAAAACTTAAAAATTAAAAATAAAAATTAAAAATTAAAAATTAAAAATTAAAAATTAAAAATTAAAAATTAAAAATTAAAAATTAAAAATTAAAAATTCAAAATTCAAAATTAAAAGTTAAAAATTAAAAATTAAAAATTAAATATTAAAAATTAAAAATTAAAAATTAAAAATTAAAAATTAGAAATTAAAAATTAAAAATTAAAAATTAAAAATTAAAAATTAAAAATTAAAAATTAAAAATTAAAAATTAAAAATTAAAAATTAAAAATTAAAAATTAAAAATTAAAAATTAATAATTAAAAATTAAAAATTAAAAATAAAAAATTAAAAACTAAAAATTAAAAATTAAAAATTAAAAATTAAAAATTAAAACTTAAAATTTAAAAATTTAAAATTAAACATTAAAAACTGAAAATAAAAAATTAAAAATTAAAGATTTAGAATTAAAAATTAAAAATTAAAAATAAAAAATTAAAAATTAAAAATTAAAAATTAAAAATTAAAAATTAAAAATTAAAAATTAATAATTAGAAATTATAAATTAAAAATTAAAAAATAAAAAAAAAAAAATAAAAATTTAAAATTAAAAATTAAAAACTAAAAATTAAAAATTTAAAATTAAAAATTAAAAATTAAAAATAGAAAATTAAAAATTAGAAATTAAAAATTAGAAATTTAAAATTTAAAATTTTAAATTTAAAATCTAAAATTTAAAATTAAAAATGAAAAATTAACATTAAAAAATAAAAATTGAGGATTAAAAATTAAAAAACAACAAATAAAAATTAAAAGATAAAAAATTAAAAATTAATAATTAATAATAAAAAATTTAAAATAAAAATTAAAAAGTAGATATTAAAAACTAAAAATTAAAAATTAAAAATTAAAAATTAAAAATTAAATATTAAAAATTTATAATTAAAACTTAAAAATTAAAAATAAAAATTAAAAATTAGAAATTAAAAATTAAAAATTAAAACTTAAAAATTAAAAATAAAAATTAAAAATTAAAAATTAAAAATTAAAAATTAAAAAAAAAAAAATTAAAAATAAAAAATTAAAAATTAAAAATTAAAAATTAAAAATTAAAAATTAAAAATTAAAAATTAAAAATTCAAAATTCAAAATTAAAAGTTAAAAATTAAAAATTAAAAATTAAATATTAAAAATTAAAAATTAAAAATTAAAAATTAAAAATTAGAAATTAAAAATTAAAAATTAAAAATTAAAAATTAAAAATTAAAAATTAAAAATTAAAAATTAAAATTAAAAATTAAAAATTAAAAATTAAAAATTAAAAATTAAAAATTAAAAATTAAAAATTAATAATTAAAAATTAAAAATTAAAAATAAAAAATTAAAAACTAAAAATTAAAAATTAAAAATTAAAAATTAAAAATTTAAACTTAAAATTTAAAAATTTAAAATTAAACATTAAAAACTGAAAATAAAAAATTAAAAATTAAAGATTTAGAATTAAAAATTAAAAATTAAAAATAAAAAATTAAAAATTAAAAATTAAAAATTAAAAATTAAAAATTTAAAATTAAAAATTAAAAATTAAAAATTAAAAATTAAAAATTAAAAAATAAAAATTTAAATTAAAGATTAAAAGTTAAAAATTAAAAATTAAAAATTAAAAATTAAAAATAAAAATTAAAAATTGAAAATTAAAAATTATAAATTAAAAATTAAGAATTAAAACTTAAATATTAAAAATTAAAATTTAAAAATTAAAAATTAAAAATTAAAAATTAAAAATTAAAAATTAAAAATTAAAAATTAAAAATTAAAAATTAAAAATTAAAAATTAAACATTAAAAACTAAAAATTAAAAATTAAAAATTAAAAATTAAAAATTAAAAATTAAAAATTAAAAATTAAAAATTAAAAATTAAAAATTAAAAATTAAAAATTAAAAATTAAAAATTAAAAATAAAAAATTAAAAATTAAAAATTAAAAATTAAAAATTAAAAATTAAAAATTAAAAATTAAAAATTAAAAATTAAAAATTAAAAATTAAAAATTAAAAATTAAAAATTAAAAATTAATAATTAAAAATTAAAAATTAAAAATTAAAAATTAAAAATTAAAAATTAAAAATTAAAAATTAAAAATTAAAAATTAAAAATTAAAAATTAAAAATTTAAATTAAAAATTAAAAATTAAAAATTAAAAATTAAAAATTAAAAATTAAAAATTAAAAATTAAAAATTAAAAATTAAAAATTAAAAATTAAAAATTAAAAATTAAAAATTAAAAATTAAAAATTAAAAATTAAAAATTAAAAATTAAAAATTAAAAATTAAAAATTAAAAATTAAAAATTAAAAATTAAAAATTAAAAATTAAAAATTAAAAATTAAAAATTAAAAATTAAAAATTAAAAATTAAAAATTAAAAATTAAAAATTAAAAATTGAAAATTAAAAATTAAAAATTAAAAATTAAAAATTAAAAATTAAAAATTAAAAATTAAAAATTAAAAATTAAAAATTAAAAATTAAAAATTAAATATTAAAAATTTATAATTAAAACTTAAATCTTAAAAATTAAAAATTAAAAATAAAAAATAAAAAATAAAAATTAAAAATTAAAAATTAAAAATTAAAAATTAAAAATTAAAAATAAAAATTGAAAATTAAAAATTAAAAATTAAAAATTTAAATTAAAAATCAAAAATTAAAAATTAAAAATTAAAAATTAAAAATTAGAAATTAAAAATTAAAAAGTAAAAATTTTAAATTTAAAATTTAAAATTAAAAATTAAAAGTAAAATTATGTATTAATAACTAAAAATTAAAAATTAAAAATTAAAAATTAAAAATTAAAAATTAAAAATTAAAAATTAAAATTAAAAATTAAAAATTAATTAAAAATTAAAATTAAAGATTAAAAATTAAAAATTACAAATTAAAAATTAAAAATTAAAAATCAAAAATTAAAAATTAAAAATTAAAAATTAAAAATTAAAAATTAAAAATTAAAAATTAAATATTAAATTTTAAAATTAAAAATTAAAAATTAAAAACTAAAAATTAAAAATTAAAAATTAAAAATTAAAAATTAAAAATTAAAAATTAAAAATTAAAAATTAAAAATTAAAAATTAAAAATTAAAAATTAAAAATTAAAAATTAAAAATTAAAAATTAAAAATTAAAAATTAAAAATTAAAAATTAAAAATTAAAAATTAAAAATTAAAAATTAAAAATTAAAAATTAAAAATTAAAAATTAAAAATTAAAAATTAAAAATTAAAAATTAAAAATTAAAAATTAAAAATTAAAAATTAAAAATTAAAAATGAAAAATTGAAAATTAAAATTAAAATTAAAATTAAAAATTAATAATTAAAAGTTAAAAATAAAAAATTAAACATTAAAAATTAAAAATTAAAAATAAAAAATTAAAAATTAAAAATTAAAAATTAAAAATTAAAAATTAAAAATTAAAAATTAAAAATTAAAAATTAAAAATTAAAAATAAAAAATTAAAAATTAAAAATTAAAAATTAAAAATTAAAAATTAAAAATTAAAAATTAAAATTAAAAATTAAAAATTAAAAATTAAAAATTAAAAATTAAAAATTAAAAATTAAAAATTAAAAATTAAAAATTAAAAATTAAAAATTAAAAATTAAAAATTAAAAATTAAAAATTAAAAATTAAAAATTAAAAATTAAAAATTAAAAATTAAAAATTAAAAATTAAAAATTAAAAATTAAAAATTAAAAATTAAAAATTAAAAATTAAAAATTAAAAATTAAAAATTAAAAATTAAAAATTAAAAATTAAAAATTAAAAATTAAATATTAAAAATTAAAAATTAGAAATTAAAAATTGTATATTAAAAATTAAAATTAAAAATTGAGAATTAAAAATTAAAAAACAACAAATAAAAATTAAAAAATAAACAATTAAAAATTTAAAATTAATAATTAATAATTAAAAATTTAAAACAAAAATTAAAAATTGAAAATTAAAAAGTAGAAATAAAAAATTTAAAATTTAAAATTAAAAATTAAAAATTAAAAATTAAAAATTAAAAATAAAAATTAAAAATTAAAAATTAAAAAATAAAAATTAAAAATTAGAAATTAAATATTAAAAAGTAAAAATTAAAAATTAAAAAATAAAAATTAAAATTAAAAATTAAAAATTAAAAATTAAAAATTAAAAATTAAAAATTAAAAATTAAAATTAAAAATTAATAATTAATAATTAAAAATTAAAAATTAAGAATTAAGAATTAAAAATTAAAAATTAATAATTAATAATTAAAAATTAAAAATTAAAAATTAAAACTTAAAACTTAAAAATTTAAAATTAAAAACTAAAAAATAAAAAAAAATTAAAAATTTAAAATTAAAAATTAAAAATTAAAAATTAAAAATTAAAAACTAAAAATTAAAAATTAAAAATTAAAAATAGAAAATTAAAAATTAGAAATTAAAAATTAGAAATTTAAAATTTTAAATTAAAAATCTAAAATTTAAAATTAAAAATTTTATATGAAAAATTAACATTAAAAAATAAAAATTGAGGATTAAAAATTAAAAAACAACAAATAAAAATTAAAAGATAAAAAATTAAAAATTAATAATTTAAAATAAAAATTAAAAAGTAGATATTTAAAATTAGAAATTAAAAATTAAAAATTAAAAATTTAAATTTAAAAATTAAAAATTAAAAATAAAAAATTAAAAATTAAAAATTAAAAATTAAAAATTAAAAATTAAAAATTAAAAATTAAAAATTAAAAATTAAAAATTAAAAATTAAAAATTAAAAATTTAAAATAAAAATTAAAAAGTAGATATTTAAAATTAGAAATTAAAAATTAAAAATTAAAAATTTAAATTTAAAAATTAAAAATTAAAAATAAAAAATTAAAAATTAAAAATTAAAAATTAAAAATTAAAAATTAGAAATTAAAAATTAAAAATTAAAAATTAAAAATTAAAAATTAAAAATTAAAAATTAAAAATTAAAAATTAAAAATTAAAAATTAAAAATTAAAAATTAGAAATTAAAAATTAAAAATTAAAAATTAAAAATTAAAAATTAAAAATTAATTTAAAATTAAAAATTAAAAATTAAAAATTAAAAATTAAAAATTAAAAATTAAAAATTAAAAATTAAAAATTAAAAAATTAAAAATTAAAAATTAAAAATTAAAAATTAAAAATTAAAAATTAAAAATTAAAAATTAAAAATTAAAAATTAAAAATTAAAAATTAAAAATTAAAAATTAAAAATTAAAAATTAAAAATTAAAAATTAAAAATTAAAAATTAAAAATTAAAAATTAAAAATTAAAAATTAAAAATTAAAAATTAAAAATTAAAAATTAAAAATTAAAAATTAAAAATTAAAAATTAAAAATTAAAAATTAAAAATTAAAAATTAAAAATTAAAAATTAAAAATTAAAAATTAAAAATTAAAAATTAAAAATTAAAAATTAAAAATTAAAAATTAAAAATTAAAAATTAAAAATTAAAAATTAAAAATTAAAAATTAAAAATTAAAAATTAAAAATTAAAAATTAAAAATTAAAAATTAAAAATTAAAAATTAAAAATTAAAAAGTAAAAATTAAAAATTAAATATTAAAAATTTATAATTAAAACTTAAAACTTAAAAATTAAAAATTAAAAATAAAAATTAAAAATTAAAAATTAAAAATTAAAAATTAAAAATTAAAAAAAATTAAAAATTAAAAATTAAAATTTAAAAATTAAAAATAAAAATTAAAAATTAAAAATTAAAAATTAAAAATTAAAAATTAAAAATTAAAAATTAAGAATTATAAATTAAAAATTAAAAATTAAAAATTAAAAATTAAAAATTAAAAATTAAAAATTAAAAATTAAAAATTAAAAATTAAAAATTAAAAATTAAAAATTAAAAATTAAAAATTAAAAATCAAAAATTACAAATTAAAAATTCAAAATTCAAAATTAAAAGTTAAAAACTAAAAACTAAAAATTAAAAATTAAAAATTAAAAATTAAAAATTAAAAATTAAAAATTAAAAATTAAAAATTAAAAATTAAAAATTAAAAATTAAAAATTAAAAATTAAAAATTAAAAATTAAAAATTAAAAATTAGAAATTAAAAATTAAAAATTAAATATTAAAAATTAATAATTAAAAATTAAAAATTAAAAATTAAAAATTATAAATTAAAAATTAAAAATTAAAAATTAAAAATTAAAAATTAAAAATTAAAAATTAAAAATTAAAAATTAAAAATTAAAAATTAAAAATTAATAATTAAAAATTAAAAATTAAAAATTTAAACTTAAAATTTAAAAATTTAAAATTAAACATTAAAAACAGAAAATAAAAAATTAAAAATTAAAGATTTAGAATTAAAAATTAAAAATTAAAAATTAAAAATAAAAAATTAAAAATTAAAAATTAAAAATTAAAAATTAAAAATTAAAAATTAAAAATTAAAAATTAAAAATTAAAAATTAAAAATTAAAAATTAAAAATTAAAAATTAAAAATTAAAAATTAAAAATTAAAAATTAAAAATTAAAAATTAAAAATTAAAAATTAAAAATTAAAAATTAAAAATTAAAAATTAAAAATTAAAAATTAAAAATTAAAAATTAAAAATTAAAAATTAAAAATTAAAAATTAAAAATTAAAAATTAAAAATTAAAAATTAAAAATTAAAAATTAAAAAATAAAAATTTAAATTAAAAATTAAAAATTAAAGGTAAAGATTAAAAATTAAAAATTAAAAATTAAAAATTAAAAATTAAAAATTAAAAATTAAAAATTAAAAATTAAAAATTAAAAATTAAAATTTAAAACTTAAAATTTAAAAATTAAAAATTAAAAATTAAAAATTAAAAATTAAAAATTAATAATTAGAAATTAAAAATTAAAAATTTAAAATTAAAAATTAAAAATTTTATATTAAAAATTAAAATTAAAAAATAAAAATTGAGGATTAAAAATTAAAAAACAACAAATAAAAATTAAAAAATAAAAAATTAAAAATTTAAAATTAATAATTAAAAATTTAAAACAAAAATTAAAAATAAAAAATTAAAAAGTAGAAATTAAAAATTAAAAAAATAAAATTAAAAATTAATATTTAAAAAATAAAAATTAAAAATTAATAATTAAAAATTAAAAATTAAAAATTAAAAATTAAAAATTAAAAATTAAAAATTAAAAATTAAAAATTAATAATTAGAAATTATAAATTAAAAATTAAAAAATAAAAAAAAAATAAAAATTTAAAATTAAAAATTAAAAACTAAAAATTAAAAATTTAAAATTAAAAATTAAAAATTAAAAATAGAAAATTAAAAATTAGAAATTAAAAATTAGAAATTTAAAATTTAAAATTTTAAATTTAAAATCTAAAATTTAAAATTAAAAATTTTATATGAAAAATTAACATTAAAAAAATAAAAATTGAGGATTAAAAATTAAAAAACAACAAATAAAAATTAAAAGATAAAAAATTAAAAATTAATAATTAATAATTAAAAATTTAAAATAAAAATTAAAAAGGAGATATTAAAAACTAAAAATTAAAAATTAAAAATTAAAAATTAAATATTAAAAATTTATAATTAAAACTTAAAACTTAAAAATTAAAAATTAAAAATAAAAATTAAAAATTAAAAATTAAAAATTAAAAATTAAAAATTAAAAATTAAAAATTAAAAATTAAAACTTAAAAATTAAAAATAAAAATTAAAAAATAAAAATTAAAAATTAAAAATTAAAAATTAAAAATTCAAAATTCAAAATTAAAAGTTAAAAATTAAAAATTAAAAATTAAAAATTAAATATTAAAAATTAAAAATTAAAAATTAAAAATTAAAAATTAAAAATTAAAAATTAAAAATTAAAAATTAAAAATTAAAAATTAAAAATTAAAAATTAAAAATTAAAAATTAAAAATTAAAAATTAAAAATTAAAAATTAAAAATTAAAAATTAAAAATTAAAAATTAAAAATTAAAAATTAAAAATTAAAAATTAAAAATTAAAAATTAAAAATTCAAAATTCAAAATTAAAAGTTAAAAATTAAAAATTAAAAATTAAAAATTAAAAATTAAAAATTAAAAATTAAAAATTAAAAATTAAAAATTAAAAATTAAAAATTAAAAATTAGAAATTAAAAATTAAAAATTAAAAATTAAAAAATTAATAATTCAAAATTAAAAATTTAAAATTTAAACTTAAAATTTAAAAATTTAAAATTAAACATTAAAAACTGAAAATAAAAAATTAAAAATTAAAGATTTAGAATTAAAAATTAAAAATTAAAAATAAAAAATTAAAAATTAAAAATTAAAAATTTAAAATTTAAAATTAAAAATTAAAAATTAAAAATTAAAAATTAAAAATTAAAAATTAAAAAATAAAAATTTAAATTAAAAATTAAAAATTAAAGGTAAAGATTAAAAATTAAAAATTAAAAATTAAAAATTAAAAATTAAAAATTAAAAATTAAAAATTAAAAATTAAAAATTAAAAATTAAAAATTAAAAATTAAAAATTAAAAATTAAAAATTAAAAATTAAAAATTAAAAATTAAAACTTAAAATTTAAAAATTAAAAATTAAAAATTAAAAATTAAAAATTAAAAATTAAAAATTAAAAATTAAAAATTAAAAATTAAAAATTAATAATTAGAAATTAAAAATTAAAAATTTAAAATTAAAAATTAAAAATTTTATATTAAAAATTAAAATTAAAAAATAAAAATTGAGGATAAAAAATTATAAAACAACAAATAAAAATTAAAAAATAAAAAATTAAAAATTTAAAATTAATAATTAAAAATTCAAAACAAAAATTAAAAATAAAAAATTAAAAAGTAGAAATTAAAAATTAAAAATTTAAAATTAAAAATTAATATTTAAAAAAAAAAATTAAAAATTAATAATTAAAAATTAAAAATTAAAAATTAAAAATTAAAAATTAAAAATTAATAATTAGAAATTATAAATTAAAAATTAAAAAATAAAAAAAAAAAATAAAAATTTAAAATTAAAAATTAAAAACTAAAAATTAAAAATTTAAAATTAAAAATTAAAAATTAAAAATAGAAAATTAAAAATTAGAAATTAAAAATTAGAAATTTAAAATTTAAAATTTTAAATTTAAAATCTAAAATTTAAAATTAAAAATTTTATATGAAAAATTAACATTAAAAAATAAAAATTGAGGATTAAAAATTAAAAAACAACAAATAAAAATTAAAAGATAAAAAATTAAAAATTAATAATTAATAATTAAAAATTTAAAATAAAAATTAAAAAGTAGATATTAAAAACTAAAAATTAAAAATTAAAAATTAAAAATTAAAAATTAAATATTAAAAATTTATAATTAAAACTTAAAACTTAAAAATTAAAAATAAAAATTAAAAATTAGAAATTAAAAATTAAAAATTAAAACTTAAAAATTAAAAATAAAAATTAAAAATTAAAAATTAAAAATTAAAAATTAAAAAAAAAAATTAAAAATAAAAAATTAAAAATTAAAAATTAAAAATTAAAAATTAAAAATTAAAAATTAAAAATTAAAAATTAAAAATTAAAAATTCAAAATTCAAAATTAAAAGTTAAAAATTAAAAATTAAAAATTAAATATTAAAAATTAAAAATTAAAAATTAAAAATTAAAAATTAAAAATTAGAAATTAAAAATTAAAAATTAAAAATTAAAAATTAAAAATTAAAAATTAAAAATTAAAAATTAAAAATTAAAAATTAAAAATTAAAAATTAAAAATTAAAAATTAAAAATTAAAAATTAATAATTAAAAATTAAAAATTAAAAATAAAAAATTAAAAACTAAAAATTAAAAATTAAAAATTAAAAATTAAAAATTAAAAATTAAAAATTAAAAATTAAAACTTAAAATTTAAAAATTTAAAATTAAACATTAAAAACTGAAAATAAAAAATTAAAAATTAAAGATTTAGAATTAAAAATTAAAAATTAAAAATAAAAAATTAAAAATTAAAAATTAAAAATTAAAAATTTAAAATTAAAAATTAAAAATTAAAAATTAAAAATTAAAAAATAAAAATTTAAATTAAAGATTTAAAGTTAAAAATTAAAAATTAAAAATTAAAAATTAAAAATAAAAATTAAAAATTAAAAATTAAAAATTAAAAATTAAAAATTAAAACTTAAAAATTAAAAATAAAAATTAAAAATTAAAAATTAAAAATTAAAAATTAAAAATTAAAAATTAAAAATTAAAAATTAAAAATTCAAAATTAAAAGTTAAAAATTAAAAATTAAAAATTAAAAATTAAAAATTAAAAATTAAAAATTAAAAATTAAAAATTAAAAATTAAAAATTAAAAATTAAAAATTAAAAATTAAAAATTAAAAATTAAAAATTAAAAATTAAAAATTAAAAATTAAAAATTAAAAATTAAAAATTAAAATTAAAATAAAAATTAAAAATTAAAAATTAAAAACTAAAAATTAAAAATTAATAATTAAAAATTAAAAATTAAAAATTAAAAATTAAAAATTAAAAATTAAAAATTAAAAATTAAAAATTAAAAATTAAAAATTAAAAATTAAAAATTAAAAATTAAAAATTAAAAATTAAAAATTAAAAATTAAAAATTAAAAATTAAAAATTAAAAATTAAAAATTAAAAATTTAAAATTAAAAATTAAAAATTAAAAATTAAAAATTAAAAATTAAAAATTAAAAATTAAAAATTAAAAATTAAAAATTAAAAATTAAAAATTAAAAATTAAAAATTAAAAATTAAAAATTAAAAATTAAAAATTAAAAATTAAAAATTAAAAATTAAAAATTAAAAATTAAAAATTAAAAATTAAAAATTAAAAGTTAAAAATTAAAAATTAAAAATTAAAAATTAAAAATTAAAAATTAAAAATTAAAAATTAGAAATTAAAAATTACAAATTAAAAATTAAAAATTAAAAATTAAAAAATTAATAATTAAAAAATTAATAATTAAAAATTAAAACTTAAAATTTAAAAAATTTAAATTAAACATTAAAAACTGAAAATAAAAAATTAAAAATTAAAGATTTAGAATTAAAAATTAAAAATTAAAAATAAAAAATTAAAAATTAAAAATTAAAAATTTAAAATTTAAAATTAAAAATTAAAAATTAAAAATTAAAAATTAAAAAATAAAAATTTAAATTAAAAATTAAAAATTAAAGGTAAAGATTAAAAATTAAAAATTAAAAATTAAAAATTAAAAATTAAAAATTAAAAATTAAAAATTAAAAATTAAAAATTAAAATTCAAACTTAAAATTTAAAAATTAAAAATTAAAAATTAAAAATTAAAAATTAAAAATTAAAAATTAAAAATTAAAAATTAAAAATTAAAAATTAAAAATTAAAAATTAAAAATTAAAAATTAAAAATTAAAAATTAAAAATTAAAAATTAAAAATTAAAAATTAAAACTTAAAAATTAAAAATTAATAATTAGAAATTAAAAATTAAAAATTTTAAATTAAAATTAAAAATTTTATATTAAAAATTAAAATTAAAAAATAAAAATTGAGGATAAAAAATTAAAAAACAACAAATAAAAATTAAAAAATAAAAAATTAAAAATTTAAAATTAATAATTAAAAATTCAAAACAAAAAATTAAAAATAAAAATTAAAAAGTAGAAATTAAAAATTAAAAATTTAAAATTAAAAATTAATATTTAAAAAATAAAAATTAAAAATTAATAATTGAAAATTAAAAATTAAAAATTAAAAATTAATAATTAGAAATTATAAATTAAAAATTAAAAAATAAAAAAAAAATAAAAATTTAAAATTAAAAATTAAAAACTAAAAATTAAAAATTTAAAATTAAAAATTAAAATAGAAAATTTAAAATTAGAAATTAAATATTAGAAATTTAAAATTTAAAATTTTAAATTTAAAATCTAAAATTTAAAATTAAAAATTTTATATGAAAAATTAACATTAAAAAATAAATATTGAGGATTAAAAATTAAAAAACAACAAATAAAAATTAAAAGATAAAAAATTAAAAATTAGTAATTATAATTAAAAATTTAAAATAAAAATTAAAAAGTAGATATTAAAAACTAAAAATTAAAAATTAAAAATTAAAAATTAAATATTAAAATTTTATAATTAAAACTTAAAACTTAAAAATTAAAAATTAAAAATAAAAATTAAAAATTAGAAATTAAAAATTAAAAATTAAAACTTAAAAATTAAAAATAAAAATTAAAAATTAAAAATTAAAAATTAAAAATTAAAAATTAAAAATTAAAAATAAAAAATTAAAAATTAAAAATTAAAAATTAAAAATTAAAAATTAAAAATTAAAAATTAAAAATTAAAAATTAAAAATTAAAAATTAAAAATTAAAAATTAAAAATTAAAAATTAAAAATTAAAAATTAAAAATTAAAATTAAAAATTCAAAATTCAAAATTAAAAAGTTAAAAATTAAAAATTAAATATTAAAAATTAAAAATTAAAAATTAAAAATTAAAAATTAAAAATTTAATAATTAAAAATTAAAAATTAAAAATTAAAAATTAAAAAATTAAAAATTAAAAATTAAAAATTAAAAACTAAAAAATTAAAAATTAAAAATTAAAAATTAAAAATTAAAACTTAAAATTTAAAAATTTAAAATTAAACATTAAAAACTGAAATAAAAAAATTACAAATTAAAGAATTAGAATTAAAAATTAAAATTAAAAATAAGAAATAAAATTAAAAATTAAAAATTTAAAATTAAAAATTAAAATTAAAAATTAAAAAATAAAAATTAAAAATGAAAAGTTAAAAATTTAAAAAAATGACAAGTTAAAAATTAAAAATTAAAAATTAAAAATTAAAAATTAAAAATTAAAAATTAAAAATTAAAAATTTAAAAATTAAAAATTAAAAATTAAAAATTAAGAAATTAAGAATTAAAATTAAAATTTAATGAAATTAAAAATTAAAAATTTTATATTAAAAATTAAATTAAAAAATAAAATTGAGGATTAAAAATTAAAAAACAACAAATAAAAAATTAAAAAATTAAAAATTTAAAATTAATAATTAATAATTAAAAATTTAAAACAAAAATTAAAAATAAAAAATTAAAAAGTAGAAATTAAAAATTAAAAATTTAAAATTATAAATTAATATTTAAAAAATAAAAATTAAAATTAAAAATTAATAATTAAAAATTAAAAATTAAAAATTAAAAATTAATAATTAGAAATTATAAATTAAAAATTAAAAAATAAAAAAAAAAATAAAAATTTAAATTTAAAATTAAAAATTAAAAATTAAAAACTAAAAATTAAAAATTTAAAATTAAAAATTAAAAATAGAAAATTAAAAATTAGAAATTAAAAATTAGAAAATTTAAAATTTAAAATTTTAAATTTAAAATCTAAAATTTAAAATTAAAAATTTTATATGAAAAAATTAACATTAAAAAATAAAAATTGAGGATTAAAAATTAAAAAACAACAAATAAAAATTAAAAGATAAAAAATTAAAAATTAATAATTAATAATTAAAAATTTAAAATAAAAATTAAAAAGTAGATATTAAAAACTAAAAATTAAAAATTAAAAATTAAAAATTAAAAATTAAAAATTAAAAATTAAAAATTAAAAATTAAAAATTAAAAATTAAATATTAAATATTAAAAATTTATAATTAAAACTTAAAACTTAAAAATTAAAAATTAAAAATAAAAACTAAAAATTAAAAATTCTTAAAACTTAAAAATTAAAAATTAAAAATAAAAACTAAAAATTAAAAATTAAAAATTAAAACTTAAAAATTATAATTAAAAATTAAAAATTAAAAATTAAAAATTAAAAATTAAAAATTAAAAAATAAAAATTAAAAATAAAAAAATTAAAAATTAAAAATTAAAATTAAAATTAAAAATTAAAATTAAAAATTAAAAATTAAAAATTAAAAATTAAAAATTAAAAATTAAAAATTAAAAATTAAAAATTAAAAATTAAAAATTAAAAATTAAAAATTAAAAATTAAAAATTAAAAATTAAAAATTAAAAATTAAAAATTAAAAATTAAAAATTAAAAATTAAAAATTAAAAATTAAAAATTAAAAATTAAAAATTAATAATTAAAAATTAAAAATTAAAAATTAAAAATTAAAAATTAAAAATTAAAAATTAAAAATTAAAAATTAAAAATTAAAAATTAAAAATTAAAAATTAAAAATTAAAAATTAAAAATTAAAAATTAAAAATTAAAAATTAAAAATTAAAAATTAAAAATTAAAAATTTATAATTAAAACCTAAAACTTAAAAATTAAAAATTAAAAATAAAAATTAAAAATTAAAAAAAATTAAAAATTAAAAATTAAAAATTAAAAATTAAAAATTAAAAATTAAAAATTAAAAATTAAAAATTAAAAATTAAAAATTAAAAATTAAAAATTAAAAATTAAAAATTAAAAATTAAAAATTAAAAATTAAAAATTAAAAGTTAAAAATTAAAAATTAAAAATTAATAATAAGAAATTAAAAATTAAAAATTTTATATTAAAAATTAAAATTAAAAAATAAACATTGAGGATTAAAAATTAAAAAACAACAAATAAAAATTAAAAAAAAAAAAAATTAAAAATTTAAAATTAATAATTAAAAATTTAAAACAAAAATTAAAAATAAAAAATTAAAAAGTAGAAATTAAAAATTAAAAATTTAAAATTAAAAATTAATATTTAAAAAATAAAAATTAAAAATTAAAAATTAAAAATTAAAAATTAAAAATTAAAAATTAAAAATTAAAAATTAAAAATTAAAAATTAATAATTAGAAATTATAAATTAAAAATTAAAAAATAAAAAAAAAATAAAAATTTAAAATTAAAAATTAAAAACTAAAAAT
>CAVMKG010000483.1:37500-40000 GCA_963682025.1 Cordilura impudica
AAAAATTAAAAATTAAAAATTAAAAATTAAAAATTAAAAATTAAAAATTAAAAATTAAAAATTAAAAATTAAAAATTAAAAATTAAAAATTAAAAATTAAAAATTAAAAATTAATAATAAGAAATTAAAAATTTAAAATTAAAAATTTTATATTAAAAATTAAAATTAAAAAATAAAAATTGAGGATTAAAAATTAAAAAACAACAAATAAAAATTAAAAAAAAAAAAATTAAAAATTTAAAATTAATAATTAAAAATTTAAAACAAAAATTAAAAATAAAAAATTAAAAAGTAGAAATTAAAAATTAAAAATTTAAAATTAAAAATTAATATTTAAAAAATAAAAATTAAAAATTAAAAATTAAAAATTAAAAATTAAAAATTAAAAATTAAAAATTAAAAATTAAAAATTAAAAATTAAAAATTAAAAATTAATAATTAGAAATTATAAATTAAAAATTAAAAAATAAAAAAAAAAATAAAAATTTAAAATTAAAAATTAAAAACTAAAAATTAAAAATTTATAATTAAAAATTAAAAATTAAAAATAGAAAATTAAAAATTAGAAATTAAAAATTAGAAATTTAAAATTTAAAATTTTAAATTTAAAATCTAAAATTTAAAATTAAAAATTTTATATGAAAAATTAACATTAAAAAATAAAAATTGAGGATTAAAAATTAAAAAACAACAAATAAAAATTAAAAGATAAAAAAATAAAAATTAATAATTAATAATTAAAAATTTAAAATAAAAATTAAAAAGTAGATATTAAAAACTAAAAATTAAAAATTAAAAATTAAAAATTAAATATTAAAAATTTATAATTAAAACTTAAAACTTAAAACTTAAAAATTAAAAATAAAAATTAAAAATTAAAAATTAAAAATTAAAACTTAAAAATTAAAAATAAAAATTAAAAATTAAAAATTAAAAATTAAAAATTAAAAATTAAAAATTAAAAATTAAAAATTAAAAATTAAAAATTAAAAATTAAAAATTAAAAATTAAAAATTAAAAATTAAAAATTAAAAATTAAAAATTAAAAATTAAAAATTAAAAATTAAAAATTAAAAATTAAAAATTAAAAATTAAAAATTAAAAATTAAAAATTAAAAATTAAAAATTAAAAATTAAAAATTAAAAATTAAAAATTAAAAATTAAAAATTAAAAATTAAAAATTAAAAATTAAAAATTAAAAATTAAAAATTAAAAATTAAAAATTAAAAATTAAAAATTAAAAATTAAAAATTCAAAATTCAAAATTAAAAGTTAAAAATTAAAAATTAAAAATTAAAAATTAAAAATTAAAAATTAAAAATTAAAAATTAAAAATTAAAAATTAAAAATTAAAAATTAAAAATTAAAAATTAAAAATTAAAAATTAAAAATTAAAAATTAAAAATTAAAAATTAAAAATTAAAAATTAAAAATTAAAAATTAAAAATTAAAAATTAAAAATTAAAAATTAAAAATTAAAAATTAAAAATTAAAAATTAAAAATTAGAAATTAAAAATTCTATATTAAAAATTAAAATTAAAAATTGAGGATTAAAAATTAAAAACAACAAATAAAAATTAAAAAATAAACAATTAAAAATTTAAAATTAATAATTAAAAATTTAAAACAAAAATTAAAAATTGAAAATTAAAAAGTAGAAATAAAAAATTTAAAATTTAAAATTAAAAATTAAAAATTAAAAATTAAAAATTAAAAATTAAAAATTAAAAATTAAAAATTAAAAATTAAAAATTAAAAATTAAAAATTAAAAATTAAAAATTAAAAATTAAAAATTAAAAATTAAAAATTAAAAATTAAAAATTAAAAATTAAAAATTAAAAATTAAAAATTAAAAATTAAAAATTAAAAATTAAAAATTAGAAATTAAAAATTAAAAATTAAAAATTAAAAATTAAAAATTAAAAATTAAAAATTAAAAATTAAAAATTAAAAATTAAAAATTAAAAATTAAAAATTAAAAATTAAAAATTAAAAATTAAAAATTAAAAATTAACAATTAAAAATTAAAAAATAAAAATTAAAAATTAAAAATTAAAAATTAGAAATTAAAAATTAAAAATTAAAAATTAAAAATTAAAAATTAAAAATTAAAAATTAAAAATTAAAAATTAAAAATTAAAAATTAAAAATTAAAAATTAAAAATTAAAAATTAAAAATTAAAAATTAAAAATTAAAAATTAAAAATTAAAAATTAAAAATTAAAAATTAAAAATTAAAAATTAAAAATTAAAAATTAAAAATTAAAAATTAAAAATTAAAAATTAAAAATTAAAAATTAAAAATTAAAAATTAAAAATTAAAAATTAAAAATTAAAAATTAAAAATTAAAAATTAAAAATTAAAAATTAAAAAACAACAAATAAAAATTAAAAAATAAAAAATTAAAAATTTAAAATTAATAATTAATAATTAAAAATTTAAAACAAAAATTAAAAATAAAAAATTAAAAAGCAGAAATTAAAAATTAAAAATTTA
>CAVMKG010000483.1:45000-47500 GCA_963682025.1 Cordilura impudica
AAAAACTAAAAATTAAAAATTAAAAATTAAAAATTAAAAACTAAAAATTAAAAATTAAAAATTAAAAATTAAAAATTAAAAATTAAAAATTAAAAATTAAAAATTAAAAATTAAAAATTAAAAATTAAAACTTAATAATTAAAAATTAAAAATTAAAAATTAAAACTTAAAAATTTAAAATTAAAAACTAAAAAAAAAAATTAAAAATTAAGAATTAAAATTTAAAAACTAAAAAATAAAAATTTAAAATTAAAAATTAAAAATTAAAAATTAAAAATTAAAAATTAAAAATTAAAAATTAAAAATTAAAAATAAAAATTAAAAATAAAAATTAAAAATTAAAAATTCAAAATTCAAAATTAAAAATTAAAATTAAAAATTAAAAATTAAAAATTAAAAATTAAAAATTAAAAATTAAAAATTAAAAATTAAAAATTAAAAATTAAAAATTAAAAATTAAAAATTAAAATTAAAAATTAAAAATTAAAAATTAAAAATTAAAAATAAAAATTAAAAACTAAAAATTAAAAATTAAAAATTAAAAATTAAAAATTAAAAATTAAAAATTAAAAATTAAAAATTGAAAATTAAAAATTAGAAATTAAAAATTAAAAATTAAAAATTAAAAATTAAAAATTAAAAACTAAAAATTAAAAATTAAAAATAAAAAATTAAAAATTTTAAAATTTAAAATTTAAAATTAAAAATTAAAAATTAAAAATTAAAAATTAAAAATTAAAAATTTAAAATTAAAAATTAAAAATTAAAAATTAAAAATTAAAAATTAAAAATTAAAAATTAAAAATTAAAAATTTAAAATTAAAAATTAAAAATTAAAAATTAAAAATTAAAAATTAAAAATTAAAAATTAAAAATTAAAAATTAAAAATTAAAAATTAAAAATTAAAAATTAAAAATTAAAAATTAAAAATTAAAAATTAAAAATTAAAAATTAAAAATTAAAAATTAAAAATTAAAAATTAAAAATTAAAAATTAAAAATTAAAAATTAAAAATTAAAAATTAAAAATTAAGAATTAAAAATTAAAAATTAAACATTAAAAACTGAAAATAAAAAATTAAAAATTAAAGATTAAAAATTAAAAATTACAAATTAAAAATTAAAAATTAAAAATTAAAAATTAAAAATTAAAAATTAAAAATTAAAAATTAAAAATTAAAAATTAAAAATTAAAAATTAAAAATTATAATTAAAAATTAAAAATTAACAATTAAAATTAAAAATTAAAAATTAAAAATAAAAATTAAACATTAAACATTAAAAATTAAAAACTAAAAATAAAAATTAAAAATTAAAAATTAAAAATTAAAAATTAAAAATTAAAAATTAAAAATTAAAAATTAAAAATTAAAAAT
Organism: Cordilura impudica; assembly: GCA_963682025.1. Taxonomy (NCBI): domain Eukaryota; kingdom Metazoa; phylum Arthropoda; class Insecta; order Diptera; family Scathophagidae; genus Cordilura; species Cordilura impudica. The sequence continues at coordinate 46,377 of CAVMKG010000483.1, forward strand.
TAAAAATTAAAAATTAAAAATTAGAAATTAAAAATTAAAAATTAAAAATTAAAAATTAAAAATTAAAAATTAAAAATTAAAAACTAAAAATTAAAAATTAAAAATTAAAAATTAAAAATTAAAAATTAAAAATTAAAAATTAAAAATTAAAAATTAAAAATTAAAAATTAAAAATTAAAAATTAAAAATTAAAAATTAAAAATTAAAACGTAAAAATTAAAAATTAAAAATTAAAAATTAAAAATTAAAAATTAAAAATTAAAAATTAAAAATTAAAAATTAAAAATTAAAAATTAAAAATTAAAAATTAAAAATTAAAAATTAAAAATTAAAAATTAAAAATTAAAAATTAAAAATTAAAAATTAAAAATTAAAAATTAAAAATTAAAAATTAAAAATTAAAAATTAAAAATTAAAAATTAAAAATTAAAAATAAAAAATTAAACATTAAACATTAAAAATTAAAACGTAAAAATTAAAAATTAAAAATAAAAAATTAAAAATTAAAAATTAAAAATTAAAAACTAAAAATTAAAAATTAAAAATTAAAAATTAAAAATTAAAAATTAAAAATTAAAAATTAAAAATTAAAAATTAAAAATTAAAAATTAAAAATTAAAAATTAAAAATTAAAAATTAAAAATTAAAAATTAAAAATTAAAAATTAAAAATTAAAAATTAAAAATTAAAAATTAAAAATTAAAAATTAAAAATTAAAAATTAAAAATTAATAATTAAAAATTAAAAATTAAAAATTAAAAATTAAAAATTAAAAATTAAAAATTAAAAATTAAAAATTAAAAATTAAAAATTAAAAATTAAAAATTAAAAATTAAAAATTAAAAATTAAAAATTAGAAATTAAAAATATAAAATTAAAAATTTTATATTAAAAATTAAAATTAAAAAATAAAAATTGAGGATTAAAAATTAAAAAACAACAAATAAAAATTAAAAAATAAACAATTAAAAATTTTAAATTAATAATTAATAATTAAAAATTTAAAACAAAAATTAAAAATTTAAAATTAAAAAGTAGAAATTAAAAATTAAAAATTAGGTATAAAAATTAGAAATTAAAAATTAAAAAGTAAAAATTAAAAATTAAAAATTAAAAATTAAAAA
>CAVMKG010000484.1:7500-17500 GCA_963682025.1 Cordilura impudica
AAAATTAAAAATTAAAAATTTAAAATTAAAAATTAAAATTAAAATTTAAAATTTTAAATTAAAAATTAAGAATTAAAAATTAAAATTAAAAATTAAAAAATTAAAAATTTAAAATAAAAAATTAAAAATTAAAAATTAAAATTAAAAATTAAAAATTTAAAATTAAAAAATAAAAATAAAAATTAAAAATTAAAAATTAAAAATTAAAAATTAAAAATTAAAAATTTAAAATTAAAAATTAAAAATTAAAAATTAAAAATTAAAAATTAAAAATTAAAAATTAAAAATTAAAAATTAAAAATTAAAAATTAAAAATTAAAAATTAAAAATTTAAAATTAAAAATTAAAAATTAAAAATTAAAAGTTAAAAATTAAAAATTAAAAATTAAAAATTAAAAATTAATAATTAAAAATTAAAAATTAAAAATTAAAATTAAAAATTAAAAATTAAAAATTAAAAATTAAAAATTAAAAATTAAAAATTAAAAATTAAAAATTAAAAATTAAAAATTAAAAATTAAAAATTAAAAATTAAAATTAAAAATTAAAAATTAAAAATTAAAAATTAAAAATTAAAAATTAAAAATTAAAAATTAAAAATTAAAAATTAAAAATTAAAATTAAAAATTAAAAATTAAAAATTAAAAATTAAAAATTAAAAATTAAAAATTAAAATTAAAAATTAAAAATTAAAAATTAAAAATTAAAAATTAAAAATTAAAAATTAAAAATTAAAAATTAAAAATTAAAAATTAAAAATTAAAAATTAAAAATTAAAAATTAAAAATTAAAAATTAAAAATTAAAAATTAAAAATTAAAAATTAAAAATTAAAAATTAAAAATTAAAAATTAAAAAATAAAAATTAAATATAAAAATTAAAAATTAAAAATTAAAATTAAAAATTAAAAATTAAAAATTAAAAATTAAAAATTAAAAATTAAAAATTAAAAATTAAAAATTAAAAATTAAAAATTAAAAATTAAAAATTAAAAATTAAAAATTAAAAATTAAAAATTAAAAATTAAAAATTAAAAATTAAAAATTAAAAATTAAAAATTAAAAATAAAAAAAAAATTAAAAATTAAAAACTAAAAATTAAAAATTAAAAATTAAAAATCAAAATTAAATATTAAAAATTAAAAATTAAAAATTAAAAATTAAAAATTAAAAATTAAAAATTAAAAATTTAAAATTAAAAAATAAAAATTAAAAATTAAAAATTAAAAATTAAAAATTAAAAATTAAAAATTAAAAATTAAAAATTAAAAATTAAAAATTAAAAATTAAAAATTAAAAATTAAAAATTAGAAATTAAAAATTAAAAATTCAAAATTCAAAATTAAAAATTTAAAATTAAAAATAAGAAATTAAAAATTAAAAATTTAAAAATTAAAAATTAAAAATAAGAAATTAAAAATTAAAAATTTAAAAATTAAAAATTAAAATTAAAATTAAAAATTAAAAATTAAAAATTAAAAATTAAAAATTAAAAATTAAAAATTAAAAATTAAAAATTAAAAATTAAAAATTAAAAATTAAAAATTAAAAATTAAAAATTAAAAATTAAAAATTAAAAATTAAAAATTAAAAATTAAAAATTAAAAATTAAAAATTAAAAATTAAAAATTAAAAATTAAAAATTAAAAATTAAAAATTAAAAATTAAAAATTAAAAATTATAAAAATTAAAAATTAAAAATTAAAAATTAAAATTAAAAATTAAAAATTAAAAATTAAAAATTAAAAATTAAAAATTAAAAATTAAAAATTAAAAATTAAAAATTAAAAATTAAAAATTAAAAATTAAAATTAAAAATTAAAAATTAAAAATTAAAATTAAAAATTAAAAATTAAAAATTAAAAATTAAAAATTAAAATTAAAAATTAAAAATTAAAAATTAAAAATTAAAAATTAAAAATTAAAAATTAAAAATTAAAAATTAAAAATTAAAAATTAAAAATTAAAAGATAAAAATTAAAAATTAAAAATTAAAAATTAAAAATTAAAAATTAAAAATTAAAAATTAAAAATTAAAAATTAAAAATTAAAAATTAAAAATTAAAAATTAAAAATTAAAAATTAAAAATTAAAAATTAAAAATTAAAAATTAAAAATTAAAAATTAAAATTTAAAATTTAAAAATTAAAAATTAAAAATTAAAAATTAAAAATTAAAAATTTAAAATTAAAAATTAAAAGTTAAAAATTAAAAATTAAAAATTTTAATTAAAAATTAAAAATTAAAAATTAAAAATTAAAAAATAAAAATTAATAATTAAAAATAAAAAATTAAAAATTAAAAATTAAAAATTTAAAATTAAAAAATGAAAAGTAAAAATTAAAAATTAATAATTAAAAATTAAAAATTTAAAATTAAAAATTAAAAATTAAAAATTAAAAATTAAAAATTAAAATTAAAAATTAAAAATTAAAAATTAAAACTTAAAAATTAAAATTAAAAATTAGAAATTAAAAATTAAAAATTAAAAATAAAAAATTTAAAATTTAAAATTAAAAATTTAAAATTAAAAATTAAAAATTAAAAATTAAAAATTAAAAATTAAAAATTAAAAATTAAAAATTAAAAACTAAAGATTAAAAATTAAAAATCAAAATTAAAAATTAAAAATTAAAAATTAAAAATTAAAAATTAAAAATTAAAAATTAAAAATTAAAAATTAAAAATTAGAAATTAAAAATTAAAAATTCAAAATTCAAAATTAAAAATTTAAAATTAAAAATTAAAATTAAAATTAAAATTAAAATTTAAAATTTTAAATTAAAAATTAAGAATTAAAAATTAAAATTAAAAATTAAAAATTAAAAATTAAAAATTAAAAATTAGAAATTAAAAATTAAAAATTTAAAAATTAAAAATTAAAAATTAAAAATTACAAATTAAAAATTAAAAATTAAAATTTAAAAATTAAAAATTAAAAATTAAAAATTAAAAATTAAAAATTAAAAATTTAAGAATTAAAAATTAAAAATTAACAAATGATGTCTACTTTATTTGTACAAAAAGACTATGATCTCATTTTATGTTCCATTGTAAAGCTTTACAAAATCAAAGAAGAGCGTCGTTTTAATAACTGGTCGACCGGTTTTTTTCAGAGTATGCATTTTCCTAATCTTTTTTTTAAATTAGAACAATTCGAAGAAAACCTGGTGTTGCAATCGATAGTAAAATAATCGATCACCCTACCCTCGAATATCTTAATCCAATACATGGCAAATTTGTTTAAAGTATAGAATTGAACAACATCAAAAACAATCGATGTTTTGCTCATTGACTGCTCGTAATATTGATGACTACTCACCATCATGAAATTGATCGGATGTGTTTCCATCAATTTTTCGTTTTCTCATCTGTTCTGCAAAGTGAGATATTAAGGCATCTATCATTGGGGCTTGTTTAGAGAATATTTGCATTAATTTTGATATTTGTATTCCGTTTTCCACCGCATCAAACTAACGATAAAATGAGATTCAGCAATTCAGTAAACAAACCATGTTCATATTTCATTAACTGAAAAACTAATGAAAATACCTGCAGAAAGATACACGTTTGGCATTCAGGATCGTCTGTGGCACTAGGCTTAGCAAAATCCCACGATAAATCCTCGTATCGCAACCCGAGCAACAAAGTCTAAATAAAAAATATATTTAATAATAATTAGTAACAAGTGAAAGACAAGCGGTATAAGGAAATAAAATACATACGCATTCAATAGGATCTATGATAAAAACTCCGCGTTCATTTACCGCTATTATTACTTCAACGTCCTTATGACTGACCAAACTCATAAGACCTCCAATAGGTTCTTCTACTTGTCCATGGAAAAAAGCAGCACTAGAATTGATGAATTAATATAAATTTAAAAAATATTCGTGTGCCAAAAATATCTGCAAATATCAGTATACCCGTAAAAAGGAAGAGCCCAGCAAAATTCCAAATATTTACGCATTAATTTTCGAGATGTTGCTGTCTGTGGTACACGTTTAAATTGTTCTAAAAGTCTTGTTTCAGCTGAATTTTTTCGACTGACTGGAAGCCATGACCAACTCGAGTTTTTGGCAACATGTTGAGGTAAAAATCTTGATTGATTTTCCCTAGAAAAATAAATTTATTTACAACAATGTTCAATTTGCGACATAAAGTTTAGCACGATTTTATGCAACTAGATATCAAACCCGTTTCAATTTCATGTGAAAACAACAATCTTCACACACATACCAGTGAATTGCAGTAAGTAGCTCATAAGCTATAGGGAGTCATTTGTCAATTTGAGTTCCGCTCAAACATTGTGAACATAAGTGTGATTCACAGTCAAACAAAGCGAATGGTAAGCAAATGCAAACAACTGCTTGTAAATCGGCCTGTTTTCGTGTGAATCATGGGAATCAAAATCAATTGTAATTCAAGAAAAAGCCTAATCTTTTATAGATTGCATATGCCACTTGAGTTTCTCGAGAATAATAACTTTACACGATGTTAAAAAGTACACATTTTAGGTAACGCACTTTGTTGAAGTAAAGCAGTTAAAAAAAAAACATCTTTAAAGCGTATTTTTGAAGAAAATTACTTTTGTTTAAAAGTATACCTCTCTTAAATAATTGTACTTATAGGAAATTTTTTTTAATTATGGCTTTAAATAACTTATGAAATCTACTGAAGATGAGCCTTTTTCTTGATTCACATGAGTCCTTGACTCACACGTTTCACATGAATACAAACAAAAACTACAATGATTCACGAGCCAATCAAGTCCTTCCTTGTATTCATAATTTATAAGAAAACCGAAAGAATCTGAATGCGTGAATACTTTTAGCGCATGTGAATCTGTATGAATCTTTAAGAAATAATTTAATAAATGAGAGGGATCACAAGTCGAGCCACTTACTGTAGATCTCTGATATATATATTAAAACGTTTTGCGTTTTGGCACATAGTATCTCGAGTTATATACCCATGTTGTTTTCTATAGAATAGAATCATACCTAAAGAAACTAACTGTATGCGTATGAGAATTAAATGGGCCCAATTCAATGCGAGCTTGTATGCCGCCCAACATGAGTGCATGCACAGGTTCCATTACATATCGACCGGACAGAACGTTGTGTTTAGCTTCTTCATATAACAACTCCAATATGCGATGATCTCTATAAAATAATTAAATTAATATTAATAATGTATCAGATTTTAATAAGATGCAGCAGTTAGAAATGTCAAACGGGATGAACAGGGGCAATTCTCGGAAATCGGGATTTTATAATTAATAAATATGTTCGTTTTAATTGCAATATTAAACGCCAATAACTTTATTTAGTAGAAATTATATCATTATACATAAAAGTACATAAAAGTACTCAGAGCGCGTCTGAGGTTTAGTTCGCCAACTAAGAACGAATTTTGTTAAAAACATATGATTCTATTGTAAAACACGATTTTAGGACATACAATTGTAAATAAGATCGTTTTGCCAAAGTTAAATTCTTCACAAGTTTGGGACTAAATCTTTATTAGCTTATTGACATAAAAGATTTGGCTGGACTTTTTACATTTTTATTATAGCGTCGTTGAACTTTTGTAAAATAGAAACATTTTTTACATTTTTATTATAGCGTCGTTGAACTTTTGTAAAATAGAAACATGATGGTTTTTTTGCTAAATGCTTATTTGATATGTCAAATTACTGGTTAGTATGTATTATTTTTCCAATTTTCAGAAAGCAAATCTATTAAAATAAATAAATATTAATTGTTTAATTAATCTTTTACAAATAATTAAAAAATAAATCTATAGTACACTCTGCCCAGATACGAATGCTCTTTTTCGAGGGGTACTAGGTCGAAAATTGGACCGATCATGACCTTATTTTGTAGTCACTTATTTTTACAAAACATATACAAACCAGATTTAAGATAAATCGATGCAAAATTTTTGTTTTTTGATAGAAGATCGGGAATCATCTTTATATGGGGATTATCACCAAGAATAGTTCTACTGGATTTATTTTTGCACTACTGATTAATAGTTGTAACAAACACACACACAGCAAATTTAGCCGAGATCTGTGTGATAATCTGGATCTTAAAGCCAATTAAGACCGATCCCACAAGGATCATTTTTATGTAGTGATTTTGACAAATTTCAATAGCGATTGTTCTATGGCCGTCAAAAGCGTATTTATAAATTTTCATTAAAATATATCCATATTAGTGACCTGTTGTTTGATTAAAAAGTTTTCTGGACACAAAGTAACAAACATCACCACAAACTCTTTATACCCTGAGCAATAACCACTATACTCTGATAATAATCATACTTATACGTATTGAACTATGTACTCTGTAAGTTTATTTAATTTTAAATTTTTTCCTAACGAGTATATATTAATTATTTTTACATGATGTTAATCGAATATAAAAATTATATATTTCAAATAAATTAATTATATATTTAGCAATGGCATAACGAGCAAAGTTGCCGTACAACACAATTGTTTACGTACATTACGATCACAATAACCGCAAGAAAAATACGCAGACGAATCGCTAACACTATTTCAAAGTATTGCATGTGAATTCGATCCAATAATTGTTTATACTTGAAATACAGATATTAAACAGAAGGGTTGTGTTGCGTTAATTTTAAAGTATACGTACTAGAATTAAGTCACACAATCGAATAATTACTGACATTAATATATGGAATGACGCCGCAATAAAAACAATATCTTATTAACATTCGAAGCTACAACACTTTCTTCGAAATAACTTCAATCGGTACTGACAAAATGATTACTAATCCTTTCCTGTCAACATTCAAAGCATAAGCTAAAATATATCACATTGTAGGCTTATTGTTGCCTGTTCCTGATGAACAGCACAAATTTCTACAGATTGTAATAAAAAAAAAGTTTAAAGTTCGTCTGTTGTGACGGAGGAGGAGGAAGGACTTTTTTGAATGCCAAAGGATATTGTGGATTTTTACGAGAATATTAAATGTCAAGGAGGACTTTTAACCTATGAACATGGGCAACCTTAGTAATACCTTAGGACTGACCAAAGCACTTTACCGTGCAGATAGTAACAGTCATATTTAATAAAAAAAAAGTTTCTGTTTAGGTCTGTATTTATATTTTATATATATTTTAGAATGGTGCACTCTTCAGACTTTCCCATTGTACTATAAAAATTATATCTCCTTGTTCTTAACTTAATTTACTCTAATTTATATACAAAATATTCTTATACAACCCACTGGTTTCGTCTTGTTTGCTAAAACTTCATAAAATGCATATGAAGTGAACAATTAGTATATGAGAATTTTTCCATGTGAACAAAAATGCAAAGAACACTTTTTTACTCGTTTTTATACACTCCACACCACAGTAGCAGAGGGTATATATAGGTTTGTCATTCCGTTTGTAACGCATCTACTTCCGACCCCATAAAGCATATACATTATTGATCCTTTTCACAGCTCGAGTCGACATAGCGAAGTCTGTCTGTCCGTCTATCTGTGTGTCTGTTGAAATCACGCTCATTCACAAAATAAATCATTTACCTGAGTAAGGTTACGATAATATCATTTGCCATTATTTCAACAAGATTGGTATTTAAAATGGGGTAAATCGGACATCATTGTAAATGAGTAAAAATTTGTAGACACCTCTAAAATAAACCCCAGTGTTTTGTTGTAATATTATAGTGGTTGCACATAATAGTTGTACAACAACATAGAAAAAAGTCACAAAAAATGATACATATTTATCAACACTAGCAACAACACAACTACCATGTGCTAGGATAGTAGTATTGCCACATACTTTTTTTATCGTTATCACGATATAATCGCCAATGCGAGAGATAAAACATGAAACAAAATTAAAAATGAAATTTGAAAACTGAAAAATGAAATTGAAATATGTCAAATTAAAAATTAGAAATTAAAATTAAAAACTAAAAATTAAAATTAAAAATTAAAAGTTAAAAATTAAAAATTAAAAACTAAAAATTAAAAATTAAAATTAAAAATTAATAATTAAAAATTAAAAATATAAAATTAAAAATTAAAAATTAAAAATTAAATATTAAAAATTAAAAATTAAAAATTAAAAATTAAAAATTAAAAACTAAAAATTAAAAATTAAAAATAAAAATTAAAAATTAAAAATTAAAAATAAAAATTAAAAATTAAAAATTAAAATTAAAAATTAAAAATTAAAAATAAAAATTAAAAAATAAAAATTAAAAATTAATAATTAAAAATTAAAAAATTAAAAATTAAAAATTAAAAATTAAAAATTAAAAAATTAAAAATTAAAAATTAAAAATTAAAAATTAAAAATTAAAAATTAAAAATTAAAAATTAAAAATTAAAAATTAAAAATTAAAAATTAAAATTAAAAATTAAAAATTAAAAATAATAATTAAAAAATTAAAAATAAAAATTAAAAATTAAAAATTAAAAATTAAAAATTAAAAATTAAAAATAAAAAATTAAAAATTAAAAATTAAAAATTAAAAATTAAAAATTAAAAATTAAAAATTAAAAATTAAAAATTAAAAATTAAAAATTAAAAATTAAAAATTAAAAATTAAAAATTAAAATTAAAAATTAAAATTAAAAATTAAAAATTAAAAATTAAAAATTAAAATTAATAAAAATTAAAAATTAAAAATTAAAAATTAAAAATTAAAAATTAAAAATTAAAAATTTAAAAATTAAAAATTAAAAATTAAAAATTAAAAATTAAAAATAAAATTAAAAATTAAAAAATTAAAATTAAAAATTAAAAATTAAAAATTAAAAATTAAAAATTAAAATTAAAAAATTAAAAATTAAAAATTAAAAATTAAAATTAAAAATTAAAAATTAAAAATTAGGTAAAAATTAAAAATTAAAAATTAAAAATTAAAATTAAAAACTACACAATAAAAATTAAAAATTAAAAATTGAAAATTAAAAATAAAATTAAAAATTAAAAATTAAAAATTAAAAATTAAAAATTAAAAATTAAAATTAAAAATTAAAAATTAAAAATTAAAAATTAAAATTAAAAATTGAAAATTAAAAATTAAAAATTAAAAATTAAAAATTAAAAATTAAAATTAAAAATTAAATATTAAAAATTAAAAAATAAAAAATAAAAATTAAAAATTAAAAATTAAAAATTAAAAACTAAAAATTAAAAATTAAAAATTCAAAATCCAAAATTAAAAATTAAAAATTAAAAATTAAAAATTAAAAATTAAAAATTAAAAATTAAAAATTAAAAATTAAAAATAAAAAATTAAAATTAAAATTAAAAATTAAAAATTAAAAATTAAAAATTAAAAATTAAAAATTAAAAATTAAAAATTAAAAATTAAAAATTAAAAATTAAAATTAAAAATTAAAAATTAAAAATTAAAAATTAAAAATTAAAAATTAAAAATTAAAACTAAAAATTAAGAATTAAAAATATATATTAGAAATTAACAACTAATAATTAAAAATTAAAAATTAAAAATTAAAAATTAAAAATTAATAATTAATAATTAAAATTGAAAACTAAAATTAAAAATTAAAAATTAAAATTTAAAAATTAAAAAATTTAAAATTTAAAATTTTAAATTTAAAATTAAAAATTAAAAATTAAAAATTAAAAAATAAAAATTAAAATAAAAATAAAAATTAAAAATTAAAAATTGAAAATTAAAAATTAAAAATTAAAAATTAAAAATTAAAAATTAAAAATTAAAATTAAAAATTAAAAATTAAAAATAAAAATAAATTAAAAATTAAAAAATTAAAAATTAAAAAATTAAAAATTAAAAATTAAAAATTAAAAATTAAAAATTAAAAATTAAAAATTAAAAATTAAAAATTAAAAATTAAAAATTAAAATTAAAAATTAAAAATTAAAAATTAAAAATTAAAAATTAAAAATTAAAAATTAAAAATTAAAAATTAAAAATTAAAAATTAAAAATTAAAAAATTAAAAATT
>CAVMKG010000484.1:22500-25000 GCA_963682025.1 Cordilura impudica
TTAAAAATTAAAAATTAAAAATTAAAAATTAAAAATTAAAATTAAAATTAAAAATTAAAAATTAAAAATTAAAAATTAAAAATAAAATTAAAAATTAAAAATTAAAAATTAAAAATTAAAAATTAAAAATTAAAAATTAAAAATTAAAAATTAAAAATTAAAAATTAAAAATTAAAAATTAAAAATTAAAAATTAAAAATTAAAAATTAAAAATTAAAAATTAAAAATTAAAAATTAAAAATTAAAAATTAAAAATTAAAAATTAAAAATTTTAAAAAATTAAAAATTAAAAATTAAAAATTAAAAATTAAAAATTAGAAGTAAAAATTAAGAATTAAAAATTAAAAATTAAAAATTAAAAATTAAAAATTAAAAATTAAAAACTAAAAATTAAAAATTAAAAATTGAAAATTAAAAATAAAAATTAAAAATTAAAAATTAAAAATTAAAAATTAAAAATTAAAATTAAAAATTAAAAATTAAAAATTAAAAATTAAAAATTAAAAATTAAAAATTAAAAATTGAAAATTAAAAATTAAAAATTAAAATTAAAATTAAAAATTAAAAATTAAAAATTAAATATTAAAAATTAAAAAATAAAAATTAAAAATTAAAATTAAAAATTAATAATATTAAAACTAAAAATTAAAAATTAAAAATTCAAAATCCAAATTAAAAATTAAAAATTAAAAATTAAAAATTAAAAATTAAAATTAAAAATTAAAAATTAAAAATAAAAAATTAAAAATTAAAAATTAAAAATTAAAAATTAAAAATTAAAAATTAAAAATTAAAAATTAAAAATTAAAAATTAAAAATTAAAAATTAAAAATTAAAAATTAAAAATTAAAAATTAAAAATTAAAAATTAAAAATTAAAAATTAAAAATTAAAAATTAAAAATTAAAAACTAAAAATTAAGAATTAAAAATATATATTAGAAATTAACAACTAATAATTAAAAATTAAAAATTAAAAATTAAAAATTTAAAAATTAATAATTAATAATTAAAAATTGAAAACTAAAATTAAAAATTAAAAATTAAAATTTAAAAATTAAAAATTTAAAATTTAAAATTTTAAATTTAAAATTAAAAATTAAAAATTAAAAAATAAAAATTAAAAATTAAAAATTAAAAATTAAAAATTAAAAATTGAAAATTAAAAATTAAAAAATTAAAAATTAAAAATTAAAAATTAAAAATTAAAAATTAAAAATTAAAAATTAAAAATTAAAAATAAAAAATTAAAATTAAAAATTAAAAATTAAAAATTAAAAATTAAAAATTAAAAATTAAAAATTAAAAATTAAAAATTAAAAATTAAAAATTAAAAATTAAAAATTAAAAATTAAAAATTAAAAATTAAAAATTAAAAATTAAAAATTAAAAATTAAAAATTAAAAATTAAAAATTAAAAATTAAAAATTAAAAATTAAAAATTAAAAATTAAAAATTAAAAATTAAAAATTAAAAATAAAAATAAAAAATTAAAAATTAAAAATTGAAAATTAAAAATTAAAAATTAAAAATAAAAAATTAAAAATAAAATTAAAAATTAAAAATTAAAAATTAAAAATTAAAAATTAAAAATTAAAAATTAAAAATTAAAAATTAAAAATTAAAAATTAAAAATTAAAATTAAAAATTAAAATTAAAAATTAAAAATTAAAAATTAAAAATTAAAAATTAAAAATTAAAAATTAAAATTTAAAAATTAAAAATTAAAAATTAAAAATTAAAATTAAAAATTAAAAATTAAAAATAAAAAATTAAAAATTAAAAATTAAAAATTAAAAATTAAAAATTAAAAATTAAAAATTAAAAATTAAAAATTAAAAATTAAAAATTAAAAATTAAAAATTAAAAATTAAAAATTAAAAATTAAAAATTAACAATAAAAATTAAAAATTAAAAACTAAAAATTAAAAATTAGAAATTAAAATTTAAAAATTAATAATAAAAAATTAAAAATTAAACTTTAAAAATTAAAAATTAAAAATTCAAAATTAAAAATTAAAAATTAAAAATTAAAAATTAAAAATTAAAAATTAAAATTTAAAAATTAAAAAATAAAAATTAAAAATTAAAAATTAAAAATTAAAAATTAAAAATTAAAAATTAAAAAATTAAAAATTAAAAATTAAAAATTAAAAATTAAAAATTAAAAATTAAAAATTAAAAATTAAAAATTAAAAATTAAAAATTAAAAATTAAAAAATTAAAAATTAAAAATTAGAAATTAAAAATTAAAAATTAAAAAATAAAAATTAAAAATTAAAAATTAAAAATTAAAATTAAAAATTAAAAATTAAAAATTAAAAATTAAAAATTAAAAATTAAAAATTAAAAAATAAAAAATTAAAAATTAAACCTTAAAAATTAAAAATTAAAAACTAAAAATTAAAAATTAAAAATTCAAAATTAAAAATTAAAAATTAAAAATTAAAAATTAAAAATTAAAAATTAAAAATTAAAAATTAAAAATTAAAAATTAAAAAT
>CAVMKG010000485.1:0-56772 GCA_963682025.1 Cordilura impudica
TCTTGGGTAGCTCAAGAAGAATTGATTGAAATTAGATCAGATAATTCTTTTGAATTAGAGTTTAACGAAAAAAGGTGTACAGAATTTTGGATAAGGCGACAGCAAGAATATCCGACTATCGCAAAAGTGGCAGTGCTAAAATTAATACCTTTTGCGACAACGTATCTTTGTGAAACAGCATTTTCTTCATTACTAGTACTTAAAAATAAACAACGAGCTCTTTGGAACAAAACCTTCGAATTAGTATTTCTGAAATTTCACCCGATATTGATTATTTGTGTAAAACTATGCAATCACATCCTTCTCATTAAATTATTATATCGTAAAAATTAGATATTCTTTTTGTAAAAGTTATTTTTATATAATATTATTTTTGAGTTTATTTTAAAAAGTTTTTGTTTAAATGGATTTATTATTTCTAATAAAAATTTTACTTAAACAAAATTAATGATAAATAGTGTTTTAATAGTATTATATTATGGGTGGGGGGAGGGGGGGGAATGAAACTTTTGTTTCGGAATTTAGGGAGCCGCGATATGAAAAAGTTTGAAAAGCACTGGCCTAGCCTATTAATATTATAGATATAATCGTATTTTTTCATAATGTCAATTCTGTTAATATTTGAAAAAAATCCCTCGAAAATTAAAAATTATTTAATTTAAAATTAAAAAAACCAATTTGATGTTGAAAAAAAAATTACAGATGAATTCGAAAATAATTTGAATTAAAATTTAAAAAATCTAAATCGAAACTTAAGTTTTATATTAATATTTCGACTTAAAAACTAAAGAATTTATTAATAAGTATTTAAATTTTCAATATAAACGCAATGAAATTTGAAAAAAAAAAAAATTTTTTGCATTTTTTTTTTGACTCCAGTACTTTTTAGCATCTTTTTTTTTTTTTTTTTGCAATTTAGCATCTTTACAATATCAAAATTATGGCAACACTGCACAGTTGTAATATGTGGCGAAAACTAAAAAAAAATTTTTTCATTTAAAAAAAAAAAAAATTTAACCAAATGTGAGCTAACACTTTAAAACATATAATTGCAAACTTTCACGTGAGTGCATTTGCTGGTTTAGTTTATATAATGCAGCAAAGTTAAGATTTGTATATATCAATTTTCAAATTTAATAATCCTATTTTTTTTAAGTATGAAATCAAGGTAGGCTATAATTTTGAATTTATAACGTCTTGAAATTTTTTTTTGTTTTTTTTTAAATTGAGATTCTTCTTAACCATGCTTATAAATTTCGGCTAGTTTGAGTGCGGTCTTCATAAGATTTTGTTGTAATTATAATTACTCTAAATAAATAACATAAAAAACAAAAATAGAAAAGACGCAAAAATTTTTTATTAATAATTATTAACTAACGCTCATTGCCATAAAATAATTTAAGGCTTCCTAAGTAAGTACTATGAATTTCAGAATCTAGTTTAGCCGATTCTTTAAATTAGAGCCTTTTTTAGTGACGCCTATTATTACAAATATAGAGATTTTTGATATGTGGAAAGCACATCAACGCAAAGAAAATCATGAAATAACAACGATAATAATTCAACACGTTAAGAAAGTTTCCAAAAAAATTTTAAAAATAGATCAGATGAAACAAAAAATCAGAAATTTCATTAGTATTGCAAAGAAAAGATGGCAAAATTCTAAGTATCATAAGAATTGTTTTGAATATAAGGAATCTGAGAGACTTCACATACTTGGAATGTGAAGATTGCATAAGTTTACATTTTAGAAATATATATGATTAAAACAGTTATCAATTTTTTATGTAAAGGATGGTGGGACAAGTCGAAAATCAACTGGCGGAAGACCTGAGGTGGCATATAATGTTTGTTCTGAAAGAAGTAAGCGCCGTAAAATAAATGAAATTTGTGTAAAATATGAAAAGAAATTAATTCATAAGGCTTCTGAAAAACTTTGTCGAGTTAAGTGCAAATATCGCTTTGATGAAGAGATCCAAATATCAAATGGTGCTTTAGCCATGTTTATTGACCTTAAGTTTACTAAAACTACGTATGAGTGTCTTAGGCCCAGTTTTTGGGATGTCAGTTAAACCTAGTTTAGTTAAACCGAGAATTAATTTTTTCAGACATATCCACATTTATAAAGGAATTGATGAATAAATTCCGGGTTTAACAAAACTAGGTTTAACTGATATCTCAAAAACTGGGTCTTAGAGATTATAATGAAATGTTATTGGGTGCAAAATATTATTCTCCGTATACTAAAATATTGGAAAGAAAAAAAGAATGCTACACAGATAATATAATATTGAGGAAATTTTTCAAGAAATGGAAACAATAATACACTACCTCTTAGTATCGTCCGATCCTCTTATTAGTCGTTTAAGAATAGAGAGAGAGCGAATTAAACAAGATATGCTACCAGAAGCCTTGGAAATAGTGACTTAGTTTTTTTTGCAATTAAATGTTATTTTTTTATACTTAAAAGAAAAGATTAAATTTAATAAATTAAAAAAAAAAACTTAATGATAAATAACTATGCTTTTTATTTAACAGTTCAAATTGATTTAAATTGATATGTTCCTGAAAAGAAATTAATTTGACTTTAAAACGAAAAATAAACTATTTAAAACACTTCACTACAAAATTCAATAAGTTTCTACTTCATAACCCTTTCATGACCGAATTCAAATGGCTGGGTATTTTAAGACCAAACTTAATTTAAGAAACATGTTACCTGTTAAAATCGCAATGATTTTATGCACCATTTATGCAAATTTGGATCTGAAAGGGTTAATAATTTATTTTTATTAACTGGAGAATGAAATTGTTTTCATTCGCTATAGTTTGACAGCCATTATTAATTAATTTATATAGTGAATAAAAAATAGTTTTGAAATTGAAAATAATGGGCATGGCACTTTTGTATCACGCCCAAATTTAGAATATAAATCATATATTATATAACTAACGCATATACCGAATTTACATAAAGAAATAAAAAAGTTATGGGGTTTTGGCCGGATCTTACAACTGTGCACTGGTTCTCAGTGGAGTTTAGAATATTATGTCAATTGTAAATTCATCAAATTTACTTATTGTCCTTAAATGAACAGATTGGAAATAAAGAATTAATTAAAAAAAAAATTTTATGCGTTCTTCCTAATAAATGAGAGACGTCATGATAAATAACTTAATCCAACAAAAAGGTTCAGGTCTTATCAAAGGAAGTGTGCAGGTTAATAAAGCTAGTTCATCCATCAATTCGTTATTTCCCTTAAGTCCGCGATGAATTAAAAATAATTTCACTTTGTATCGCGTGGAGGCTAAAGTTTAACTTGAAATTGAAAAAAATAGCAAAAAAAAAATTTAATCAAAAAAATTCTTCGTGCATATAGCCACCGCGGCTGTTATTGACGAAGCGCATTCTGGACTTCCAATTTTAGGCCACTTTTTCGAGAATTTCTGTTATCGCTTCTCCAAGTTGTCAATTGTTGCTATTTCATCACCATAAACCAGTTCATCACCATGAAATCAACTTATCGCCAAATTATTATTTCAATAAGTCGATGATTTCGGTCGAAGTATTGCACGTAGCGCCATCTTGTTGAAACCACATTTGAAATTAATTGAAATTAATTTGAAATTGAAAAGATGCTAAATTGCAAAAAAAAGGTACTAAAACGTGCTGGAGTCAAAATAAAAGATGCTAAATTTTTTTTTAAATTAAGTACTGAAAAATTAAGTACTTATTAATTAATTCTTTGGGTTTTAAGTTTCGATTTATATTTTTAAAATTTTAAATTACATTATTTTGAGTTTTTAAATTTAAATTAAATATTTTTAATTTTAGAGAGATTTTTTTTTAATTTCAAATATAACAGAATTTACGTTATCAAAAGTTACGATTATATTACAATAATTGGTTTATGGAAACTAATATTTCTGTGATGTCATCATCTTCAAGTTATTCTTGGCTCTGATATTTTTCTGACGATCGACTTTATAAACAACATCGCTCGGTATATTGTAAGTGTAACAGCACCCATTTTTCAATTTCAAACCTTCTTTCAAACGTATTACAGAACATAACAACTCGCATTTTATTCTGTTGCAAAGTTTGCTTTTAACCAAAGTCATTAAATTAAACGAACGTTCAACTCCGGCTTTTGAGAAAGACAAAACCAATAAAGACAATACAAATGTGGATAACTCTTTAAATGGACTTTCGCCAATAGAATATTTGTTAACTTCGATCTATAAGGAGGTTGTATTCAGTGCTATGTATATCCCAATATTGTTCTGTGATATAACTCAATTGTATTTGAATTTTTTCTGTTTCAAATGATCTATATTTAAACTCTTCTATATACTGGTTATCGGTTCATTTACCCGGTTTAATGTGTTTTGTATTGAAAATTTTGGCATTTTTTTAATACAATAATATTTTTGGGCAATCGACTTTTTAATTCATTAAAAACTGTTGTTGGTGTTTACATTCTTCTATTTCAAAATGTTTTGTTATATTTGTTGGAAGAAACGAGCAGAGTGGTGAAAAGAGTAGTACACAAATTTCCCGTATTGCACTTTGAGAAATTTAAACATATCAATACCATTAAGATTTAAATTATATATTCAAAAATAATGAAAAAAAAAAAAATAAAAAAAAATATGCTAAAAGCAACTTTTTGTTATTAAAGGATGCTTAGTTAGCATCTAGCATCTTTTCATAAATTTTGGATGCTAAGCGACAAAAAAGTTGCTAAATCTAGCAACTAAAACGCTAAATGGTAACACAGTTATCCACATTTTCAAGCAAAAAATCATTGATCATGGTGCGGTAACAGTCTTCATTTATCATTGCACAAGCTCCGGTTTAATACCGATGATACTACCAGCGTCTTAACCATACCAAACCGTGAATTTTTCTGCACCGAGGCTAGGCTTTCTGTCTGTTGTGGCTTGGTTTCACTCCATCTGTGAAAATTTTGTTTATTAACAAACCCGTTGAGCCAAAAATGAGCCACATCACTAAACACAATTTTGCGATGAAATATCGAGTCAGTTTCCAACTGCTCTAAAGTACATATGATGGTTCCGTGGCTTTAATTTCTACATCACCTGGATTTTTTGGAGTGCAGGCCAAGATCTTTGTGCAAAATTTCCCACGATTTGGACTGAAAGGACCTCAATTCCTACAACCGACGACAAATCGATAAATTTTGATCTTCTTCCACAGTTTCGTTTACAGTGATAATATTCTCTTCTCTACGCACAATTCTTCAAAGTGTTGTGTTATTGGAGAGTATGTTGTTTATAGAGTATTATTATTATTATTATTATTATTATTATTATTATTATTATTATTATTATTATTATTATTATTATTATTATTATTATTATTATTATTATTATTATTATTATTATTATTATTATTATTATTATTATTATTATTATTATTATTATTATTATTATTATTATTATTATTATTATTATTATTATTATTATTATTATTATTATTATTATTATTATTATTATTATTATTATTATTATTATTATTATTATTATTATTATTATTATTATTATTATTATTATTATTATTATTATTATTATTATTATTATTATTATTATTATTATTATTATTATTATTATTATTATTATTATTATTATTATTATTATTATTATTATTATTATTATTATTATTATTATTATTATTATTATTATTATTATTATTATTATTATTATTATTATTATTATTATTATTATTATTATTATTATTATTATTATTATTATTATTATTATTATTATTATTATTATTATTATTATTATTATTATTATTATTATTATTATTATTATTATTATTATTATTATTATTATTATTATTATTATTATTATTATTATTATTATTATTATTATTATTATTATTATTATTATTATTATTATTATTATTATTATTATTATTATTATTATTATTATTATTATTATTATTATTATTATTATTATTATTATTATTATTATTATTATTATTATTATTATTATTATTATTATTATTATTATTATTATTATTATTATTATTATTATTATTATTATTATTATTATTATTATTATTATTATTATTATTATTATTATTATTATTATTATTATTATTATTATTATTATTATTATTATTATTATTATTATTATTATTATTATTATTATTATTATTATTATTATTATTATTATTATTATTATTATTATTATTATTATTATTATTATTATTATTATTATTATTATTATTATTATTATTATTATTATTATTATTATTATTATTATTATTATTATTATTATTATTATTATTATTATTATTATTATTATTATTATTATTATTATTATTATTATTATTATTATTATTATTATTATTATTATTATTATTATTATTATTATTATTATTATTATTATTATTATTATTATTATTATTATTATTATTATTATTATTATTATTATTATTATTATTATTATTATTATTATTATTATTATTATTATTATTATTATTATTATTATTATTATTATTATTATTATTATTATTATTATTATTATTATTATTATTATTATTATTATTATTATTATTATTATTATTATTATTATTATTATTATTATTATTATTATTATTATTATTATTATTATTATTATTATTATTATTATTATTATTATTATTATTATTATTATTATTATTATTATTATTATTATTATTATTATTATTATTATTATTATTATTATTATTATTATTATTATTATTATTATTATTATTATTATTATTATTATTATTATTATTATTATTATTATTATTATTATTATTATTATTATTATTATTATTATTATTATTATTATTATTATTATTATTATTATTATTATTATTATTATTATTATTATTATTATTATTATTATTATTATTATTATTATTATTATTATTATTATTATTATTATTATTATTATTATTATTATTATTATTATTATTATTATTATTATTATTATTATTATTATTATTATTATTATTATTATTATTATTATTATTATTATTATTATTATTATTATTATTATTATTATTATTATTATTATTATTATTATTATTATTATTATTATTATTATTATTATTATTATATCAGAGCTTAATGAAATAAATAATGTAAACAAAATTAATACCCAGCAAACAAAACTATGCAGCATTAAAGTGAATCGTCAAATAAGAAATGCAAATTGGCAAGATATAATAAATCTTTCAAATCCAAACGAAATATTTAATGCAATTCACAATAAATTCATCAATATATACGAAAATTCAAAGATAATAATAACAAAAAAGAAAAATAGAATATCTAATCCGTGGATAAACGAAACATTAAAAACAAATTGTGAAATTAGGGATAAACTTTATAAAAAATGGTCCAATAACAAAAATAATAAAAAATATGAATACGATTATAAAAAATTTAGAAACTCATTAAATAAACAACTGAACTTTGCAAGAAATCAATATTACAAATCAAAATTTCTGGAAAACAGAAATAATAGTCGTATTACGTGGCAAATTATAAATGAAATAATTGGCAAAAAATCAAATAATGTTGATG
Organism: Cordilura impudica; assembly: GCA_963682025.1. Classification (NCBI taxonomy): domain Eukaryota; kingdom Metazoa; phylum Arthropoda; class Insecta; order Diptera; family Scathophagidae; genus Cordilura; species Cordilura impudica. The sequence continues at coordinate 7,590 of CAVMKG010000485.1, forward strand.
AAACTTTAATAAAAAATTTTAAAAACATGAACCTTAATGAAATTTGCAATAATTTTGCTCAAAATTTTAAACAGAACATTAAAAATATTTTACATGAGTGTGAAATAAAAACACTAACTCACTCTCATACCGACATTTTGAATTCTTTTTATTTACAAAATACTTATAATGAAGAAATTTATAATATAATTAATAAACTTAATATCAAAAAAAGTGCGGGCTATGATGGCATCAGGGCAATCGATTTGAAAAATAATTCGGAAACTTTAACACCAGTTATAACAAAACTAATTAATGCCATTATTAATACGACAATAGTACCAGAAACTTTAAAAATTTCATACATTCGACCAATATATAAGAACGGGTCCAAATCAGACTTTAATAATTATAGGCCAATTGCAATTTTACCGGTTATAGAAAAGATAATGGAAGAAATATTATGCAGGAGAATAACTGAATACACAATTAAACACAACATCATCAGTAACAACCAATTTGGATTCCAAAAAGGAAAAAATATCAATAAGCTACTTGGTAACTTCTCCCATCACATCAACGAACAATTGAGCAAAAATCACCATTGTTTAACTTTATTCATAGATTTTAGCAAAGCGTTTGATACCCTTTCTCATGATAAATTACTCATAATGTTGGATAGGATAGGTTTTAGAGGGCACAGCCAAGAGTTACTCAAGAACTATCTTACCCTACGCAAATACTGTGTGAAAATCTCCAGCAACCTTAGTAACGAAACAAATCTAGAGCATGGTGTTCCTCAAGGCTCAAAATTAGGTCCACTGTTGTATTTAATATATTCAAATGAATTAATCAAATTACTCAAAATAGCCCAAGTCTTCGCATATGCAGATGACACAGCTATTGTAGTGGCTCATAAAAACTTAGATGATGCAATTAAAATCCTCCAACACCAACTGGATACTGCTATACGATGGTGCCACGACTACGGCCTAATTATAAATGCATCCAAAACTAAGCTAATGCACATCAAACCACGACATTTTTCATACACCGATGTTAAAATTAAATTTCACAATACCGAATGCCTTCACAAAAACAAACTCAAAAACTTCAACTATATTTCCGACAACTGCTCGACTATGATCGAAATTGTAAACAAATACAAATACCTGGGAGTTATCGTCGACCAGAGCTTCAAATGGAAATTCCACATAGACGAAATTCGCAAAAAACTACGGAAAGCTGCATATATTTTACATAGGTTAAGTTACTGCTCAAATAATTCTGTTTTGAGACAAGTGTACTTTTCCCTCGTTGAATCCCAAATTCGTCATGGAATCACAGCCTGGGGCAACTCTACGCATTGCTCAAAGCTTCAACACACACAAAACCAACTTCTTAAAATACTAAGCACAAACCAGCATCAACAAAATCACAACACAAACCATGAAAACACCAACACAACTATTTCACTCTATAATATAGCCAAAGACAGACATATGCTTAATGTAAAAAATATATTCAACACAACATTGGCAATTGAATTTTTCAACGTACCAAGGTTCCTACATAAAATAAACCACAATTACCAAACTAGAAGTAACGCAGAAGGAAGATTCATTGTTCCACAATACTACAATGAATACGGAAGAAGCACACTATCATTTCTTCTCCCTAAAATATTCAACAACATTCCAACCGGGGTTCTAACAGAAGCCAACAATATCAGCAGAAGGAAAAAAATTTTAAAGTCACACTTCATTAAACAGCAATGAATACTCCACACTTATTATTATTAAAATCTTATTATTATTATTTTTACTTTAAATACTTTTTTCATAATTCAATCTTTTTATTAGCCTTACCTGCAGACAAGCCGTACTGGCTTCGCAAGGTTATATTAATAATGAAATGTAATTACTCGAAAAAAGCATTAATAAAAAAAAAAAAAAAAAAAAAAAAATTATTATTATTATTATTAATATTATTATTATTATTATTATTATTATTATTATTATTATTATTATTATTATTATTATTATTATTATTATTATTATTATTATTATTATTATTATTATTATTATTATTATTATTATTATTATTATTATTATTATTATTATTATTATTATTATTATTATTATTATTATTATTATTATTATTATTATTATTATTATTATTATTATTATTATTATTATTATTATTATTATTATTATTATTATTATTATTATTATTATTATTATTATTATTATTATTATTATTATTATTATTATTATTATTATTATTATTATTATTATTATTATTATTATTATTATTATTATTATTATTATTATTATTATTATTATTATTATTATTATTATTATTATTATTATTATTATTATTATTATTATTATTATTATTATTATTATTATTATTATTATTATTATTATTATTATTATTATTATTATTATTATTATTATTATTATTATTATTATTATTATTATTATTATTATTATTATTATTATTATTATTATTATTATTATTATTATTATTATTATTATTATTATTATTATTATTATTATTATTATTATTATTATTATTATTATTATTATTATTATTATTATTATTATTATTATTATTATTATTATTATTATTATTATTATTATTATTATTATTATTATTATTATTATTATTATTATTATTATTATTATTATTATTATTATTATTATTATTATTATTATTATTATTATTATTATTATTATTATTATTATTATTATTATTATTATTATTATTATTATTATTATTATTATTATTATTATTATTATTATTATTATTATTATTATTATTATTATTATTATTATTATTATTATTATTATTATTATTATTATTATTATTATTATTATTATTATTATTATTATTATTATTATTATTATTATTATTATTATTATTATTATTATTATTATTATTATTATTATTATTATTATTATTATTATTATTATTATTATTATTATTATTATTATTATTATTATTATTATTATTATTATTATTATTATTATTATTATTATTATTATTATTATTATTATTATTATTATTATTATTATTATTATTATTATTATTATTATTATTATTATTATTATTATTATTATTATTATTATTATTATTATTATTATTATTATTATTATTATTATTATTATTATTATTATTATTATTATTATTATTATTATTATTATTATTATTATTATTATTATTATTATTATTATTATTATTATTATTATTATTATTATTATTATTATTATTATTATTATTATTATTATTATTATTATTATTATTATTATTATTATTATTATTATTATTATTATTATTATTATTATTATTATTATTATTATTATTATTATTATTATTATTATTATTATTATTATTATTATTATTATTATTATTATTATTATTATATTATTATTATTATTATTATTATTATTATTATTATTATTATTATTATTATTATTATTATTATTATTATTATTATTATTATTATTATTATTATTATTATTATTATTATTATTATTATTATTATTATTATTATTATTATTATTATTATTATTATTATTATTATTATTATTATTATTATTATTATTATTATTATTATTATTATTATTATTATTATTATTATTATTATTATTATTATTATTATTATTATTATTATTATTATTATTATTATTATTATTATTATTATTATTATTATTATTATTATTATTATTATTATTATTATTATTATTATTATTATTATTATTATTATTATTATTATTATTATTATTATTATTATTATTATTATTATTATTATTATTATTATTATTATTATTATTATTATTATTATTATTATTATTATTATTATTATTATTATTATTATTATTATTATTATTATTATTATTATTATTATTATTATTATTATTATTATTATTATTATTATTATTATTATTATTATTATTATTATTATTATTATTATTATTATTATTATTATTATTATTATTATTATTATTATTATTATTATTATTATTATTATTATTATTATTATTATTATTATTATTATTATTATTATTATTATTATTATTATTATTATTATTATTATTATTATTATTATTATTATTATTATTATTATTATTATTATTATTATTATTATTATTATTATTATTATTATTATTATTATTATTATTATTATTATTATTATTATTATTATTATTATTATTATTATTATTATTATTATTATTATTATTATTATTATTATTATTATTATTATTATTATTATTATTATTATTATTATTATTATTATTATTATTATTATTATTATTATTATTATTATTATTATTATTATTATTATTATTATTATTATTATTATTATTATTATTATTATTATTATTATTATTATTATTATTATTATTATTATTATTATTATTATTATTATTATTATTATTATTATTATTATTATTATTATTATTATTATTATTATTATTATTATTATTATTATTATTATTATTATTATTATTATTATTATTATTATTATTATTATTATTATTATTATTATTATTATTATTATTATTATTATTATTATTATTATTATTATTATTATTATTATTATTATTATTATTATTATTATTATTATTATTATTATTATTATTATTATTATTATTATTATTATTATTATTATTATTATTATTATTATTATTATTATTATTATTATTATTATTATTATTATTATTATTATTATTATTATTATTATTATTATTATTATTATTATTATTATTATTATTATTATTATTATTATTATTATTATTATTATTATTATTATTATTATTATTATTATTATTATTATTATTATTATTATTATTATTATTATTATTATTATTATTATTATTATTATTATTATTATTATTATTATTATTATTATTATTATTATTATTATTATTATTATTATTATTATTATTATTATTATTATTATTATTATTATTATTATTATTATTATTATTATTATTATTATTATTATTATTATTATTATTATTATTATTATTATTATTATTATTATTATTATTATTATTATTATTATTATTATTATATTGTTTTATTGAATTGCTATCACAACAAGAACAAGTCTTATAAATTACAGTGATAGCAAGTAACACTTGTAATATTGACATTGAGTTACAATAAATTTCGAGATTAATAAAAATAAAGTAAATTTATCTTGAAAATTAACATAATAATGTACATAATAAAGTTGACATTTAACATAGATTCTAACAAAAAATTTTTAAGTTTCCTTTTTGCTTTGTACTTAGATATATGATGGTAAATTGTTCCAAAGACACGTGGTGTAGTTGAAAAATTGTCTTGTAGACATTAGATATTTGTATTTTTGTGATATCAAATTTCTTCCACGAGTCGATTGTGCAAAAATAATTTTGTTAAAAAGATATTCTGGGTTCTTCAGATAAATAATCTTATGCATCATTAAAAGGCTTTTATATTTTAGTAAATCTTTAAAACTTGTAGTATGTAACTGGTATGAATAAGATGATATACTATCTCGTCTACCTCTGTTGAAAACGTATCTGGCTATATTATTATATGTGACCTCGAGGCGATTAAAGGCAATAGTGTCGCAATTTGCAAATATTTCACAGTAGAACCTATTGTTTTTGCCAAATGCATTCTTATTTCAAATGGCGTCGATGATTGCATAGCCCACAAGTTTCTCAACATCCCATGAACTTTACCAGCTGATATATTTATATGGTTAGACCAAGAAAGTTCAGCATTAAATGTGATTCCCAAGTTCGATGATGATTGAACAAATTCGATTCTTGAGTTGTTAATATGTAGAAAAATATTGTCATTCAGTCTTTTTTTATTACTTCTTGAAATGAAAATACATTTTGATTTATCAGGGTTTATACATAAGCCATTTGTATATGCCCATTTATGTATATTATCCAAGTCACCATTAATACAGTCAGTACAATGTGAACATTTTCTATTCTGCTGCTTAAGTACAACTGTACGTCATCAGCATACATTTGTACGCCACAGTAATTCAGAACCTCAGGCAAATCGTTAATATACATACAGAAAAGCAATGGACCAAGAATAGACCCCTGAGGCACACCTCTGTCAACATCCGCTGCTTTAAAAGTCACTCCATTTAAAGAAACCACTTGTTTACGATTAATAAGGTAAGATGAAATAAGTTTATTAGCCGAACTTGAGAAATTAAAGATTTTCTCGAGTTTAGTGAGTAGAATCGAGTGATCAACAGTATCGAAGGCCTTACTGTGATATAAAAGCACAAGAAATGACACCATATTCTTATCCAGTTTTGATCTTATTTCTACCGCTACATCGATCAAAAGCGTAATGCAGCTTCTGTCCTATCTAAACCCAGATTGTCTATCCGAAAGGAGATGTTGATTCTTTAAATACTCATTCATTTGCCCATACATAAGATTTTCCATAACCTTGGATCGAAATGGTAGTATCGCAATAGGTCGAAAGTCGCTGTTATTCTTTGGAATAGGAATGATTTTTGCTTTTTTCCACATATCAGGAAACATTGATTTTGTTAATATTGTATTAATTAAATACGTAAGAAATGGTAGAAGTTTAGGAACGACAATTTTTAAAAATCTTGAATTAATTTCATCTAAGCCGACAGCATTTGACTTAATTGATGTAATACTTTTAAGAACTTCAGATAGATCCACACACCGATAATCAAAACAGTTCTCAATAGGCACAGTATGAATTTTTTCGTACTCTTTTTCAGTTGGTCTATTCACTTGGATTTCGACAAATTGTTTGTTTAACTTATCAACGTCCACATCAGAACCAACAGTGCAACAACAGTATGTGGTATGAAATCTATCCACAGTTTGACGGATGGCTTGCTCAGATGGATTATTTGCGCCACAAGTCGTCTATAAGTTGCACGAAGTGATGACTAACTTTTAAAGTAAATTTTGATAATTTGGTAGTGTTGTTCAAGCATTTTTCTATTCATGATTATTTGTTAGAGTATGTTGATTATAAGTCTGAAAAAGTGAGCGCAATATATGGTAGTTCATTTGACAGCTAACCCTCCCGTAATTTCTATCTTAGCAAAAAAAAAAACATCCTTTATAAGCAGTTTACGAAATAAGTTTATTTAAGCTTGAACAACATTGGGAGATTTTTAAAAAAACTTATTGGGCTACGGAACACTTTGAAGAAGACGAGCATTATTACTAAATAATCATCTTTTCTGACGAAGCTCATTTTCATCTTGAACGCTACGTCAACAAGCAGAATTCACGCATTAGGGGACAAAGAAAATCCACACATGACTGGTGTAATTTTTGGCCGGCAATACCATTGGCCCATTTTCCTTCGCTATCCTACAATGATAACTGATAATGTGTGGCCCATTTTCGAAGATATGGATCTCGACACCATTTGGCTTCAACAGTGTGGCGCTCCACACAAGCCGTGAAACAATCGATCTTTTGCAAGGAAAGTTTAAAAATCACGTTAATACTGCGTTGAACTATTATTTGTGGGGAGCTGTTAAATCTGAGGTTTTCTAGAATAACCGCGTATGTCATAAAATCAAAATGTTCAGGGGAGACAAAAAAGTTATATTTGAAATTATGAGCTCGATATAAAGATTTTAGAGCTTTTTATTCAACAGCCCAGTGGATAGGGGCAATAAATACTTTATATAAAATTTTGAGTCAAAAATCTTCAGAGGCATAGATCCCAGAGAAGGACGAAAAAAACAATATGTAAATTACACTTAAAGTGTGTGCAGATAAAACAACTTATGTAGACAAACGTCGTTTTCTTCGTAAAAACAAAACTACCAATGCAACCCCCCATGTAGACATAAGTTGTTGTTGCTTGAAAAATTGATATTTTTGTTCGTCAACAAAAAGCTAACAGGATGAGAATATTACAAGGTATTAAAAACAATAGTGACAAAAAATAACAGAAATAAACACACTTATTTTTACAAGTGGTTATAAAATGAAAACTAATCCAAAATTATTTTGCATTTTTTTTCATTAATAACAATGTATGTCGCTATGTATCGATTTCTGAGAAAATAATTTGTCAGCGATCAAACGTAGGTCGACATACGTCGTTAATGCTGCAAATTAATTTAATAAACATTTAAGTTACGTCGTTATTTAAAGAAAAAGCTCAGAAATGGTCAATATTTTTTTTTTTAAATTGTACACATGTAAAGAGCGTTAAAAATAATATATTTGCATCGTTAACTCAAAACTGACAAAAATGGATATACGCGGTTATTCCAGAAAACCACAGAAATATGAGTGTTACGCTAATCACCCAGCGACGATTGAGGCACTGAAAAAATAAATTAGTACAGTCATCGGTAAAATACAGCTACATACTGACGAATGATGAATTGGCTTGATGGTAACGCAGAGAAAATTTGACACAGGAGAGAGGATAGGCCCCACAGAAAAACAGATCCTAAAACAGATATCAAAAGATCAAACAGAGAACTCAGCTTACTTTGCAGAAGTACAGGAAAGATTATATCACCTTCAGATGGTTTAAAATTTCCGAAAGATTGGATAGCCTTATCAGAATCAAAACTAATATCTAACATGCTAAATGACGCACTACAGGCGTAACTGTAGTCACAAGTTATTTTCCTTAAGCAACATATAACAAGTACATAGAAAATTCTCTATTTTTGGAGCTAATTTGTGTGGTGAATAATTTTTTTTTTAATTTTGCTGTAATTTACTTTTTCTAAGTTGACATTGACCAATATTACTAAACCACTTGATCAATACTTATAATAACTTCAATAAATACTTTAAATAATTCTTCATTAACAAAAGTGATATGATATTTAAAATTTCCATCTGGCATTATATTCGGGAAATTATCTGTTGGTATTACACATTTATTAAATGGGATATATGCCTTCTTCATTGGTGCTTCAAATGTTTCAAACTGTGGTGAATTGGTAGCGCAAATATTTGCAACAGGCATTAAGATTTTCTTATAATGTGTATTCATAACTTTCGTTAGATGTTCATTATTTATAGCCAATGGAGACAATTGATAATCATCGTCACGTCTCGTAGAACTACGATAGATTATTACATTTAATACGAAATCGTATATATCCATTTTATATTCCATGAACCCATGAACCAAAAACACCTCGCGATACACGATCAACTTTAAAATCTAGATCAATTACACTCGTGTCACTGGAATTACATTTTACACTCAAAATGTCAAATGTCCAAAATTGCTAAGAATTATTTAAAAAAAAAACTTCGATAATTACGATTTTTATTACATATTAAAATTTACCTTGCAGATTATTAACGAAAATGCGAATATTATTATTAGCAAACTTTGAGTGAAATACATTTTTAAAAACTGATTCTTTATTTTGTTTGAATGATGGTTATTTATATAAGAGTATACCGGATGATCATCATGTATCATTCGTATTAAAATTGATGTAGTGTAGTTTTTGATAAACATTAACATAAAAATAAACTAGTCATACAATTCTCATGTATTACTAGTTATATGTATATATATGTACTCATGTATTAAATATTCTGTATTCAATACATTGTGCAAATAATTAGTTAGAAAACGGTGCAGAGGTTATGAGTATATCAGTTTCTCATTCCGTTTGTAACACATCGAAATAAATTCCGGAGACCAAATTAACGATATATTTTTTCTTGATCAGTATAACAATAGAAGCTGATTTAGCGATGACCGTCTCTCTGTCTGTCATTGGAAATCAGGGACAGGCCCTCAATAATTAAGCTGAGCTTTTAATTTGTTAACATTCTGAATAGGTTGCTATTTAAAATCATCGAAATCGGTCCAATGGGTCCTGTGATATCGAAGAAAATTTAAAAAAAACTCTTGAAGAAATAAAAGTTTTTAATCTGTGTCATGTTTTTCTCAAGTTTATTTTGTTCCCGTTGTAGTCGTTGTAGTTGTAGCATTTGCTTTGTGATATTATGTTTTCATATATAAATAGTTACACGGCATGTGGTATTGGCACACATTTTTTTCGTTATCCTGACATAATAAAGAAAATCGCCAATATGAAAGAAAAACTATAATCCGCTTCCTAAAAAGTGACATTTCTTAAAGAAATGGATTTTTTTTTTGCAAAAAGTACCTTTTATCATAATTTACTTTATATATTTTTTTAAATTCCTTTTCAAAAAAGTAAGTTTTTTTAAAAATACATTTAAAAAAAATATCTTCCTTAAACTAAATAAATTATTTTTTAAATAAATTAATTTTAATCAATTTAAATAAATTAAATTTTTAAAGTACTTTGTATAAAAAAGTACCTTTTTTGAAAATGCACCTCCTTTTAAAAATATAGCGCTTTTATAAAGAGTACCTTTTTTGAGAAGTACCTTTTTTTAAAGTAGCTCCTTTTAAAAAGGTATTTTTTTAAATATGCTTTTTTGAAAAGATATGTTTTTTGAAAAATTTACTTTCTTTTAATAATTAAATAATTAATTAAATCTTAAGTTTAACAATATATGTATACATTTTTAAATGATATGGGTATGGTAATAATTTATTTTAAATTTTTCACAAAATTTAAAGAATTATTTACAGTATTAACAAAGATTGTACTAATACATTGTTTGTTTAAACAAAATAAAAACAATAAAGGGCAAAAAGAAATTTTTTTTTTATTTCGAAATAACAGAAATTTAAATGTTGATGACATTTTGTATTAAATAATTTAACTAGCTTCAGAATGGAACATCTAGGATGTGGTATCTCTTCAGTCTTTTGATTTCGTCTGTTTCGTCTGATAAGGCAATAGCCGTAGGGTTGACATTTCCTTAAAAAAAACACCTGTTTTTAAAAGTCTCCTATCGAAATGTTAATTTTCTTAAAAAAGTAGCTTTTCTGAAAAAGTGCCCGTTCTTAAAGAGTTGTTTTTTCCGAATTCCTTTTCTTAGAAGAGTACCTATTCATACGGAAATGTTATGATTTTTTTCTTAATAATAAATGAAATAAACATTTACGATTTCAATAAAAACTAACTAGTTTTGTTAATTTAAAAAAAAAAAATTGATTTTTAATGAAAATTTTCCATATTATAAGTTTTTAATTTGAAAGCATCCAAAAATTTCTTAATGTAGTAATTAAGCATGTTTCGGTGAATATAAGATATTTGTTTTGTAAAGGATCGCTCAGATTAATTTGAACATTTTCCTATTGAATATGTTTAAAGGTAATTCTTTAGAGTCACGGGAAATCTCTCCCAAGGGCTTTACAAAAAAATTCACTAAGCTTGGTAACCTTTACTTTAAACCAATATATACACTAAGGTTACAGCGGTTTGTATGAAAAAAATTTTTCGGTCGAATTTTGAAGTATGCGCGTCGGATGACACTGGATCTAAAACTTTAGCGCGCAAAATTTGAGCCAAATCGGACAATGCTTTCTGGTCACGCATTGAGTTCAATGTTCAAATATGCATATATATGTAAATATTATCAAAAAAAATCATTTTTCACAAAAATGTTTATATTAATAATTTCGTTTCGACTAAATTAGTTAATAAGCCATATTCTAGAGTAAATTACCTTTCTATGCCGTTCTAAATTAAGGTAAAACGGTACGTATTTTTTAACACTATTTCAAAATCTACAATTTTATTTTTCACAAATTTTGTTCAAGAAATCTATCGAAATCAACGATTGGATTTCAATGTCTTATTAATAAAATACATGTGATTAAAAATGCCAAATATTGCAGGTATCCTGTTCTTAATTTGGCGAGGGCAGCGTTTTTATTTCAGCGGATTTGAAAAAAAATTTGTTTTTTCATACTTTTTCAACTTTCATATTTCAAATATCTTTTATCAAAATATTATATTACTTGATAGAAGTTCTCAATCCTGTAAGTTAAGGTTTAATTAAAACACTAAAAACTGTCCCTCTTTAAGGTCAAATGTCAAATTTAAGGAGATTTAAATTTTTTTAAAACAAAATATCGGAATAATATATTTTTGTGGAAGGATTTTGATAAAATCTGTTGATAATATTTGTTGATATCTGGGGGGATACTAACCTGTGGGATACTAAAAATATGTCCTAGGATATATTCATTTGCACTGTGATACTAAAGTTAAATTCTGTGATATAAATGTTTTAGTTTTTCAATAGTTTACTTATTTGTTTATTTATATATACTGTGTTTTAAAACCAATCAATTTGTGATGTCAAAATACACCAATAATTTTTTTTTATTAATGTTATAAGTTAAAAATTCATATTCAAAATAAAATGCCCCTGAAGATGTTGACAAAAACTCAACGAAACGTCGGGAAATAATGAAATAAAGAATTTTTATTTTACATTTAATAAAATTGACCAAAAAAGCCCTACATACACTCTATAATACATAAAACAAATAAGTTTGGTCTAAAATCAATATTCTATGTCCTAGTTTTGATTTAATTTTTTTAATTCAGAATTATTGTATTCATATAGAGATAAAAGTAATATTTATATTTGACAGCAATATTAATTTTTGATTTCAAACTGTTCTCCGATATAACTGTCAAATATAATATTAATTTTGATATCATACATGATTAGTACGACTATTTCTTAATAGATATTGTAGCAAATCGATCGCCAAATACTTTCGCCAATGCTTTGAATATAAGCACTTGTTATACAAATTTATTTATACTGTATTAAATATAAAAACTAATTAATTACATAACGAATAAATTTGAGGAATTTTGTGAATACATTAAATTTTTTTTAATTTAAAAACAATCCTTATGAAGAAAATATTTATAGATTTTCATAAAGAGTCAATTTGACATCAAGAGTAATTTCAGAAAATTAGTCCAGAATATTATTTTTTAGAATTACTAAAATATTATCAACAAAATTTTATCGAAATCGTTACACAAATATATATATTATTTCGATATTTTGTTTTAAAAAAATATAAATCTCCTTAAATTTGATATTTGACCTTAAAGAGGGACAGTTTTTAGTGCTTTAATTTAACCTTAGTTTACAGGATTGAGAACTTACAGCAAGTAGTATAATATTTTGGTAAAAAATATTCGAAATATGAAAGCACCAAAAAGATGTAGCCTAAAAGTTGAAATAAAAACGCTGCCCTCGCCAAGTTAAGAACAGGATACCTACAATATTTGTCATTTTTAATCACATATATTTTTTAATAAGACCTTCATAACCCATCGTTGATTTCTGTAAATTTCTTGAACAAAATTTTTGAAAAAGTAAAATTGGAGATTTTGAAATAGTGCTAAAAAATACGCAACGTTTTAACACGAATTTAGAACGGCATAACAATAGACGAGATGCAAAATACTTTACGCAAGATCATTTTGGGATCAGGAGAATGGTCTGCAGCGCATTTATTGCCTGGGGATTTTGTTGTTTTATTAGAAAGATAATTTACTCTAGATTATGGTTTGTTAATTAATTTAATCGAAACGAAATTATTAATATCAAAATTTTTGTGAAAATTGATTTTTTTTTTTTGATAACTTTTACATAAAAATGCATATTTGAACTTTGAACTCATTGCCCGTCCAGAAAGCATTGTCCGATTTGGCTCAAATTTTGCACACTAAAGTTTTAGATCCAGTGTCATAATAATCCGACCAGCACGTCTTGAAATTCAAAAAAAAAAATGGCTGTCACCTTAATAAACATACACACCAATATACATAAACGAATTCGTTGTGCCAACCGAATTTATTGCCAACCGAATTTTGATTGTCCCATGTACTATCATATTACATACTCTAAAATACTCTACTAAATAATATTTTCGAGATAACTGTACGAAGTTTAAGAAAAGTGATGTTTAAATAAATTCGATTGTATGAATTGTTAAATTTAGTTCAAGTAGTGGAATTTATTATTTAGGGTATTCACAAGGGTGTCCAAACAATTTTTTGTATCGTATATGCTCAAGTTTTACAACAGTTGTATAATTGTGTCACCCTGTGCAAGAATACGACCATGTACATTTTATTTTAGTTTCGATATACAAACATATGTATTAGTTTTTTTTATTCAATCGTATTTGAGAAGTAAAAGAATAATCAGAAGAGGACGCTACTTTTTTTTTCTTCTAGCGCTATTCATTATTTTTATTAAATATAATAAAATCGTAAAATTAAAACAAGTATTTTATAAATCCTTGGTGTTTCGCCAAACCTCCTGACACTTCAATGTTCACGTTTGTGACAATTGTTGTTGATATTTTCCATACAAAAAAATTATACGACAATACAACGTTAGCAGGTATGTTTTTGGGATGTACTATGTTATCAGCTGTTTATTGTTTACTGTTTAATCAGCTGTTTTAGTTTATTCCAAATATTTTTTTATGCTTCTTGTAACTATTGTGGTAGAAATAGTTGAAATAAACTAAAATTAAAGGTAATAGTTACATTCAGCAAAGTTTTTGTGTAAAAGAACAATTATTTCGCTTTTATTCGATTTTTTTTTTTTTGAATATATAACAGGTTGTTCATATATGTAATATTTGACTTCTTTTATTTCTTTACAACATACAACTTTAAAACACCTTATGAATTCCCATATTGTATTATTTATTGAAGGATGCAAACATTTTTAGGGCTAGACCCATGACTAACTGGAGTATGTATTACAATACCCATTTAAACAATTTCATATATAATTGATTTCGTTAATAGTTATAATTTAAAAATAAAATAAAAATAACTTAAATAAATTATTGCCATGTAATCTATCTTAAATAAATTTTTGCCTTACTTATTGTACCAGTTGGAGATAGTTAAGGTCTCATTTGTTCCTTTTTGGATGTGAAAAAATAATATTCGAATTATCCACAAGTAAAAAAGAACCAACGAGTTTCTTCGATTACGAAATATTTTGCATTTGTTAAACATGCAATTTTATAACCAAGGCGAATTACATTATAACTTGATGAACATTTCCAACATGCCGCCATAACTAGCTCAAAAATGGTGCAACATAACAACTATCTGGTTGAGTCAACTGATCTGCATTACTTTGTGCCAAGAAATCATCAAGATATATATAATTTTTAATAGTTTGCTAGATTTGACGTCAATTTTCAGACATATGGCAATTAATACTGTAATTAATATGCAAATTTTTTAATTTGTATCAATGGTGATTGGTATAAAAACAGAAATCTAATATTCATAAACACACTGTACCTTTATTCAAACTAGTTTCTGGCATTTCAGTCCTCATCAGTGATTTTATTGAACATGTGAAAATTGTTATGTTATAATTGAATTGATTGTTTCTATATTACATTTTCCTACATAGGGCGGCCGTGAGGTTTGAACATGCGTCTATCTCACACACACTTGTGCTTGCACTTTTTGGTCAGCGCTTTAACACACTCATCTAAATTCAGACCTTAAAGGAGTGTGGTTAAGAATCAGTTTTCATACCATAAAGCTTTTACTTTGTATATATATCAGAGGATAGAATTTTGTCCAAACAAGCAATCGTTATTTTTGAATAATTAATAATTTTTTGTTAGACATTGTAAGTAGAAGTCACGGGTGTCACCTTCGAACAATACTTGAGTTTGTTTACGGAAATATCCACGTTATTTTCGGAAACTTGTAACTGATATGTTGAGGATATTCAGCCAATTATGGTACATGTTTATGGTACATGTTCATGGGCATTAAACTTGCTTTTTGTAGTAGAATCGATGGCCATTTAAGATCAGAAAACGGAAATTTTTATATTTCTTTACGATGTGCCGCTAATTCATGAATACGTAAAAACGAAACGAAAATGAAGGAATTACGTTCGCCATTCAGAAAGGATGTTAATATCATTTTTGTTTTCTTTTAAAATTATTCTATTTTTAAACTCTTTCTTTTAACTCATACTCTCTGTCTGTCTGTCTGTCTGTCTGTCTGTCGTGGTTCAACCCCTTTCCCCCTTACCCGGTTGATCTGAAAGTTGGCCCATAGTCTTGTTGTGACTACTGAATAATTTTGGTGTAGTCACGCATAGTCACGCACAGTCACGGAGTGATATAAATGTCATTTCTCTTCATCCGATTGATCTGAAACTTGGTCCATATACTTGCTGTGAAAAAATATTAATTTTCACATATTCACGCACAGTCAAGCATAATCATGCATCGCCACGGAGTGATTTAAAATCCATTTCCCCTCATCCAATTGATCTGAAACTTGGTCCAGAGACTTGTTGTGATAAAAGATTAATTTTAAAAGGGTCTCGCAAAGTCACAGTCACGGAGATATTCGAAATTCATATACATAAGGAAAGAAAGAGTTTTAATAAAAACTTTGTTTTTATGGGTTAAATTATTAATCCATTTATTATTTTTACTTTCAACATAATTTCATTAGTGATTTGATTAATATTTCCTTTCGGTTAATGCTATCAATCCCGGTTAAATGTACGGTATTGTTTTGCTATAACCGAATTTTATAATCTTAATTACTAATATGTTTGTATTATATTTATCAACAATGTGTTACAACATCTGTAAGCACATTTCCGGTTTAAAAAAATGTTGTATTAGTAAGATTACATAGAATAATCACCAACATTTTAGAACAAGTCAGGTAATTATAGGTTTAAATTAGTTCTCTTAATTGAATTAGTTTAATAAATATTTTTTTTATTTAATAACCAACGCTCAGGGGATGCCCCTACAGATGCCGTGCATTGTGTTGATCTCAGGAAAATAGGTTATGGGAAGGAGGAAAGACGGAGTAGTGTTTGTGGATAATTGACTTAAATTTAAATTTTATTAGATTATAACTGTCAGGAAAGACCTCCGCGGGGATTTTATTCCACACACGGCCAGTTCGACTGATAAACGAATTCTCTCTGTAATGCGTTGTGCGGTCAACTGGACAATAGTCTACAAACGGATTAAAAATATTAAAAATTAAGAAATAAAAATTAACATTTAAAAATTAAAAATTAAAAGTTAAAAATTTTAAATATAAAATTTTAACTTTAAATTTAAAATTTTTAACCGTTAGGTTTTAATATAAATATAAAATTTTAACTTTAAATTTAAAAATTTTAACTTTTAGGTTTGAATATTTAAATTTTAGGTGTTAATATAAAAATTTCAAATTTAAAATTTAAAATTAAATATTACAAGTTTTATAGAAATATTCAGTTTCTTACCTGTTATTATTATGAATTTTTTTAAATGTATCCTTAAATTAACATATTACTAGCTAACTCAGATAACAATATTTAAAAATTGGCTTATTTTTAATTTAATTTAATAATTTTTAGCCAAGAATCATTTAATTTTTTTTTTGTCGTATAACTTCTAAGGTCTCAAAACATCCTAATAGGGATCAAACTTTGAGTGGCTGAAATTCATTTTTCATTGGCCAAAATTCTGTAACTTCTGAACAGATCAAAATATTAAAGTAGTTTTTTTTTAATGGATAGATATTTAGCTGAGCTTGACTCAGTCTTAATTTTATTAAAATTTTTTATGGAATTCTAGGTCAAAGTTTAACTTTTGATTTTTTTTTTAGTTTTTAGCGTGAAATATGGGGTTTTTTATTTATAAAAATGTCATATTTGGGTTATGTTAATATTTATTATAAACATTTTTTGTAATAATGGAATTTTTTTTTAATGTTTACTCTCGAAAAAAAATGTTTACACTAAAAAAAAAATAGTAAAATCAACTGGAAATTTTTCTATTAGTACTGAAAAATTTAAAATTTTTTGCTGTCAAATTTTGAAAATTTGTTTACACTCAAATAATACTTACACTTAAAAAAACGTTAGTAATATTATCTAAAAACTTTGCTATTACTACAGAAAAATTCATTATCATTTGCTGCCAAAGTTGCTAATTTTAGCAAAATAAAAAATAAATCAAAATAAATCTTTAGCGCACTGATTCTGATTTTTTTTTTTCAAATTTTGGTATGAAAATATGGGTTTTTATTTTTTGAATCTTTCATATTTATTACAAAATTTCATACATATGTGGGTAAGAAAACCTTTTAAAAATGAAAACTGCAATAGATTTTAATAGCAGTTGTAACAACGGGAGGTTCTGCTTATTATTATTTTTACTAACACTATGTTTTTCGTACTTAAATAACAATGAGAGGCAATTATAATGAATAATTCATTTGATTCAAATATCGATTGCAAATAATCCATATTCTGTTCTGTGTTATTTCTATTCTTAAGTTGTTTTTTGACTTCTTCATCTTAATCCCCATGTCTCACTTTACAGCGATTTCGCATACTGGAGATGAACAGATCTGACGTTACCAACAATATATTAAATAGATCATTTGCGGAATTTTGTGAAATTTTTAGTATGGAGTAGTCAGGCACAGACATGCATAGTCACGCACAGTCACGGGGTGATCTAAATGTCATTTCCCCTCATCCGATCGATCTGAAACTTGGACCATACACTTTCTGTGAAAAAATATTAACTTTGAATTAGTCAAGCACAGTCACGCATGGTCAAGCACAGTCACGGAGAGATTTGAAACGGATTTTTCCTCATCCAATCAATTTGAAACTTGGTTGATATACATGCTGTAAAGAAATATTAACTGCGGCATAGTCACGCATAGTCACGCACCGTCACGGAGTGAGTTAAAACCCATTTCCCCTTAACCGATCGATCTGAAACTTGGTCGATAGACTTGCTGTGAAAAAAGGTTAACTTTGACATAGTCACGTACAGTGGCGCATAGTCACGCACAGACACGGAGTGATTTAAACCCCATTTCTTCTCTTGCGATCGATCTGGAACTTTGTCCATAGACTCATTGTGGCCAAAGAATAATTTTAAAATAGTCACGCACAGTCACGGAGAGATTCAACACTAATATGCTTAAGGAAAGAAAGAGTTTTAATAAAAAATTTGTTTTTATGGGTTAGATTATTGAATTCAAATTTGATTGGCCTGCAGTATTTCAAAGAGGATGGTGTCTCATTTCTCCAAATATCATTTGTTTACGTTGTACTAGTCGAAGGCTCTGAATCTTCCAAAGTCTTTTTCTATCGCAATGGTGCAAAATTATTTTATAAATTATTATTAGTAAATTTTTATTAGAATAAATAAAAATTGTAACCTCATATAATTTAGCTTTCGAAAATAAAGAATTACTACTACTACATACGACTTTTTATGTGTAAACATCTATACGCGCAGGGGTAAATTTATATTTCACAATACAATTATAAAAACAGCGTAACATGTGAGACGTAAGGCAAAATCGATGGTGAAAAAATTATGATATTTAGTAACCTGTTTGAAAATAAAAAATGAAAAATAAAAAAAGAAAAACAAAAAATGAAAAATAAAAAATGAGGAATAAAAAATTTTAAATAAAAAATGGAAAATTAAAAATGAAAAACACAAACAAATAATGAAAAACATGAAATGAAAAATTAAAAAAAAAAAATTAAAAATAAAAAATTAAAAACAGGAAATGTAAAATGAAGAATGAGAAATATAAAATGAAAAATGAAAAATTAAAGATGAAATATGAAAAAATATAAATAAAAAATGTAAAATAAAAAATGAAAAATAATAAATGAAAAATAAAAAATGAAAACAGAAAAACGAAAAATTAAAAATGAAAAACACGATATGAAAAACGAAAAATGAAGAATAAAGAATGAAGAATGAAGAATGAAGAATGAAGAATGAAGAATGAAGAATGAAGAATGAAGAATGAAGAATGAAGAATGAAGAATGAAGAATGAAGAATGAAGAATGAAGAATGAAGAATGAAGAATGAAGAATGAAGAATGAAGAATGAAGAATGAAGAATGAAGAATGAAGAATGAAGAATGAAGAATGAAGAATGAAGAATGAAGAATGAAGAATGAAGAATGAAGAATGAAGAATGAAGAATGAAGAATGAAGAATGAAGAATGAAGAATGAAGAATGAAGAATGAAGAATGAAGAATGAAGAATGAAGAATGAAGAATGAAGAATGAAGAATGAAGAATGAAGAATGAAGAATGAAGAATGAAGAATGAAGAATGAAGAATGAAGAATGAAGAATGAAGAATGAAGAATGAAGAATGAAGAATGAAGAATGAAGAATGAAGAATGAAGAATGAAGAATGAAGAATGAAGAATGAAGAATGAAGAATGAAGAATGAAGAATGAAGAATGAAGAATGAAGAATGAAGAATGAAGAATGAAGAATGAAGAATGAAGAATGAAGAATGAAGAATGAAGAATGAAGAATGAAGAATAAAGAATGAAGAATGAAGAATGAAGAATGAAGAATGAAGAATGAAGAATGAAGAATGAAGAATGAAGAATGAAGAATGAAGAATGAAGAATGAAGAATGAAGAATGAAAAATAAAAAATGAAAAATGAAAAATTACAAATAAAAAATGAAAAATAAAAATAAAAAATGAAAAAAAAAATCAAAAAGCAAAAAATGAAAAACGAAAAATGAAAATTAAAAATAAAAATTAAAATTTAACCGTTTGAAATAATTAATAACAATAAATATTTTATATTAGCAGAGCCCCTGCAGTTAATTGCTATAAGTGATGCATTGATGACGCTTTCTATTTGGTTTTAAAAAAGTGCCATAGAAATCTTTAATTACTAGATATTTACACATCTCCTCTATGATCGGATTCACATGATTTTTTATTAAAACTTGCTTATGTTAGCTAAAATGGAACCTATATTAGATAGCATTTACATATGCTTCTTAACAAATTATATTTAAATTGTGCTGCTTTAAAAGAACCGTCTTTTGTCCCTTGTGAATATTCGGAATATAAAGTTTGCGGGGTTAAATTTTTACATTTTCTGGCAAGATTTATGTTACAAAATTTTTAATAAGTAATAGTTGTAAAACTAGCTGAAGAAATAAGACATTTTAAGATGTTTCAACACTTCACTTTAACACTAAAATTCAATTTCTTAACTTTTTTTCCCTGTTATAAGACGGTCAAACTCGGTATCAAAATTCCAATCTAATTATGGATTTTTGACCGCCTTCTCCTGAAAAGGTCCACTATGTGCCAACTGCGTTAAATAAAGTATTTTTCATTGGTGTGCCATGAACTTATGAGTCTTCTTTCCAAGTAAGAGAAAAATAATGCAATTTTTACAAATACCAATTAATTCTTTCTATAGAAGACGTGATTATAATAGTTTATAATAGGAAATTATAATAGAAACTGGTCAAAAAGAAATTAAAAATTAAGTATCAGCAACAGTGTTAAAGTGGTAGCCGTAGCTAAGAGTTTAAGACACAAGTGTTGGCTATCAAAGATTCAAAATAGCCGAATTAAACACTTTTAATTGTTTAACAAATCGTTAGTTTCCAACCTTTAGAATTGAGCTATCGAGATTGTTACGCAATTTTTGTGTTCTGTATTTTAATACGATTTTTATGAAAAATTAAATGATGGAAAGATATTTAGTGCCGCTTATAAAAGCCGAAAACAAATTATCCCTTATATGTACATTTTAGTAGTATAAAATGATCATTCTGCTTTCATTTTTAGACATCAAACAATATTTTCCAATCATATTTGAGAAATGAAAAATGGATCAAAATCGATTGAAGAGAGATTTTCATAATGTTTAAATGTAGAATTAGAAAAACTATTGATTCTCCTTAATCAACTTCTCTTTCTTTCTTTATTCAAAAAAAGAAAACAACTTTTGGAAATTTTATATCACGCTTGGTTTTCCAAATCACAGAAAAATTTTGAAAAACATCATAAAATATGGTTAGCTGGAATTTCAGGGGGCTAGAAAAAAAAATATATTTTTTTTTTCACTCTAATACATATAGATTTAAATAAATGTATATATCTTTCTACACAATCTTATTGCAGTATCTGCATCAAGGTCGTTTAAAGTGTAACGTTAACATGCTACTGAAAGTAGCCATTGGCTATTTAAACAACAATAAACAGAGATTTTTTTCTATTATTACAAACTAACATAAAAACACCCATATAAAAAAATCATATGGAACAGCAAACTTCATATATTTTATAATTATAAATAAACATTTAAGAAAAATATATATATATTATTGTAGTTATTGTTAAGTTCACTTCAAATTTATAACAATACCACCTGCATTTTGGGTAAGTTTTTTATGTTGTTTTTTTTCTCTAGATTTTATTTTCGAAAAACAAAACCAGCTCGAGCTGTAGTTGGGTGTTTATGTAAACATTACTTGAAATATATCGATTGGATTTTAATTCATACAAGTCTAGCAGATAAGACATGTTGCTCTGGTTATAGTTTACTGTTTTGCTGTTAAGATTTAGCAATAAATGTTTAAGTACATTTAAAGTTTGTAACAAACACTATATTGATATTACCAAGGTTGTCGTTAAGCAATTTAGCAAAATAAGGCAAATTGAAATGAAATACAAAATAACATAAATATAATAAAAACAAAAAAAAAAACAATCAAATGTATCATTAAATTCAAAGTTTGTTTGTTAAGCCTATTGCTTTACAAATAACATCACTTGCTAAACATATTTCTTCATAAATATGCGACCACACCAGTATTCGGAAGGTATATAAGTTTGTTATTTCGTTTGTAATAATAAGAAGAAAATAATCTGGGCAAATAACAAACGGAGTTGATCTAGCTATCCGTCTGTCCGTCTGCATAAATCACGATCATGTCCCCAACGGGATAGCTGGGTTACTCAATTTTAGTGCTAGTAATTCACTGATGGCATGAGCAGATTAATATCTAAAATAATCAAAATCGTTTCAATGGTTCTCGAGATTTCAATGACAATGTACAAAAACTCAATTTTTTTTTTTTATTTTCAATCTTTCAATTTGTGTGTTATAGCTGTAATAATTGTTGTTTTTGTTTGGTTTTTGTGTATCATTTTTCTCCATGGGCATATTAGTTTAGGATAGTATGGCCACGTTACCTCAAAATGTATACAAAAAATAGAAAGGAAAAAAATAGTAATAAAAGTATTACAGAAGTAATTTGTTAATTGAAAAAAATTAAATAACTATGTATAGATTTTATTTAAAAAATAATCAGATTTTCATAATTTCTTTTTGAAATACTTAATATGTAAGCAGCCGCACCGGCCTGAGCACTTGTGGCGCCAATCAGCAATAATTAAGAACTAAAGACTTTGTTTTGTTTAACCTAAATTATTAGTTATAAAAAAAGTATTTTTATACTCAACTCCCAATTTTATTTTTATTTTAATATATAAAACTTTAATGAAGTTTTTCCGACCTTTAATATCGAACAATATAGATACGCAAATAAAAAAAAAATCTGACATTTGATAAAAAATTACAAAAACTTAAAAAATTATAAATGAACCAACACACAAATAAAATATTTTCAGTAAATGTTTCCAAAAAAAAAAAGCACACCACAAGTTAGCGCCATTGATTCGACGCCTTATAATCTTTAGTTTTCGTTTAAAAAGACTTTGTTCTTTGTTGCAAAGTCTATTACATCGCAAGCGCGTTGTCGTTTTAGAGCTCAGTGTTAACTTACATTTCTTACACAGAACTTCCAACAGAGGAACATTTCATCTTCTAAGTATTTTGTCGATAAATCTTTATTTCCAAACATTTATTATAATGTTCTAAATTTTGGCAAACAAACTTCTTTTGTTTTTAGTTTTTATAATTTTTTTAATAATTATGTCAGATTGTTTGATCAGAAAAGTTATATAATCGTTATCAAAATATATTCTTATTTGGGGTGGGAGGGGACAATTAAATTTCAACCGCATTAATTCATTTAAAAAAATTAATATTTAAAATTTCTTTATACCCAAATAAAGCATAAGGAAATTTACCACTGACTAAATGATGCACTCTGTTGTAATGTTGGCGGAAAAAAGACAAATTATATTTTCAATAAATATTTTTATTTTTATTTACACAAAAAACTTCTTTCCGAGCTTTCATGTCAGCAAAATTCCTGAACTTCGTTGGTTTGAAAAACTAGCGCACAAACGTCATAGTCATCATTCTTTTGTTTAGTTATCATTCTTTGAATTCCAAAAAAATTTTCATTTTTTACATATTAATTTATGTTTATTTTCCTTATTACCATCCATAATATCTTGTGAAGGATTGATTTAATTTGTTTTTATATATGGCGGCCATATGTGCCAATCGCTTCGAGCCATGACCTTACTGGCTCGACCCTAGGGCCGGACTTGGTAAGCAGGTTTTCTTTTAAAAACTCTGAACTTGAGGTTATAGAAAAATTTTTTAATTTGAAAACATTTCCAATTTTCCTAATTTAAATTCGTCTATACACAAAATTGGTCATGTGCTGATGTATTCAGGAATTAGTTTTGTAGGAAAAATTCTAAGGTTAGAGACATTAATAATTTTAAATATATTTCCTATTAAATACGTTTAAATATTGGTCTTTAATATAGTGTCAGATTTTAATATTTTTTCTATAAAATCACTGCAAATCTAACAAAGCTTCAGAGAAGTTGATAAAGTATCATTTTCTGTATTATTTCAAAGGGTATGGTAACCTCTGCTTTTAAACTGAATGCACATTTCTTCTCTAACTCTCACATTATTGTAAGTAACACTTTCAGTTGTTTGAAGGATAACGTGGGAATCGTATTTTATTTTTTTTTTATTTTAATCAATGGCTTTAAACCTGTAGGGCCTATAATTATCAAAGAAATTGATAAACACATTTTTTGGATAGCTTTTATAATATTTCAATTTGAAAATACTCGAACACCAGTTTTTGTTTATGTTATGAACATCAATAATTATATTTATACTAGCTGTACCCTGCCCGCTCTACTGGTCCTACAAATTTTTTAAATGAATATGTGCAATCAAATATTAATGTGTTTGGCATGTGAAATAAAAGACATAAATTATTTTTGGATTTTCAATAATTTGAAATTAGTCGCGTCCCATTACAAAGTTTTGGTTAATTAGTACATCTTAATAACATAATTGGGACAACAATATTTAATTGCAGGCAAATCTAAGTAATCTAAAAATTCTGAAGGATAATTTAGTACTTCCTCTGAATCCATAACACATTCTGTTGAATTGTATGTAATTGTTTGACTGATAATTTTATTTTGAAAGACAATATTTATTTCATTAACCTCTTTGTATTTTGCTGCTAATATTGCTCACTTCACTTAACCAATTATGATTTTTGTATCGCTATGCTATATTTCGATAAACTTTTTCAATTCTTCTTTTGAATATTTTTATTATATTATATGGAAGACTAATTAAACCAGTTGTAACATCAATTCGAATTTTTCCATTCCCAATGTCCAATAATTACACTGTGGAACAAATTCAGGTTAGCAAAAGTTAGGTCGATTCTGAGAGTGAGGGGTGAAAATAGAGGCTAAATTAGAAGACCCGTATCGCGGCGATTGTTTATGTTAGTTCGAGTTTTTTTTTTAATCGACCTTCGAACTTTGCAGTCGAATGCCGATTTTCAGCGTATTGTTTATATGGGTTTTTGGCTATAACTCGTCGACTAATTAATATTTTTTATCTGTAGAAGGCAAATTATTGCTAGAGAACTGTGCAACAATTAAAATTTTTAAAAAAATTGATTTAGAAAATTTTTGTGGTGCTTATGAAGCAAAATATTGGAAAAATTATTTTTTTTTTCATGCTTTTTGAAAATATTTTCCACAAACTAAGTCTTTTTTGCTTTCTGTTTGATCTATAATATGCTTCTCAGTTACTTAAATAAATTTCATTTGAAAAGAAAATGGTCTTAGTCGATAATTTAATTTAATTTAATTTAGGTAGAAGTAATTAAAAAGGGAAGTTCCAAGAATTAGGAATTAGTAAAACAACTTTTTTGTTTTCAACCACCGCACAGTAGCGATTTTTTTTATTTCGTACAAAGACAACTACAGGCAAACTATTGCAAACTTGTTGGTAGCTTTCGATGAAATTGGGGTTAATATGTCGTACAAAATTCATCTCTTGCATCAGGATCTTGATCAACTCGCTCAACAGTTGCCAACTGAATCTGAAGAGCAAGGCGAACGTTATCACCAAACTGCGCTTCCATTTGAAATAAGATAACTATAGAGTGTGCATATTTTGAATTCCTAGATTTTTCTAATATCTTTGTCAGAGTGCACAATTTAAACAATTTAACGATTGAAAACTATTTTCGTTTCTGGTACAGAGGAAAGAAATCTCCAGATGCAATACTCGCTGAAATTTGTTGGTGGTATAAAAACACCTTTGAAGAAGAGGAAGACGAGGAAAAAGAAGAAGAAGGGGAAGACAAAGATAAAATTCCAGAATATCTGTTGGAAGAAATTATCGACCTTTCTGATGATGATGACGATGACCAAGGTATTAGAGAGAGCAGTGATGTTGATCCACAGCCGCCTGCTAAACGGCAACTGGCCAAATCATTAATTTAATTTATTGAATTTTTTTACTTAAAGCTTTTCATAACTATTTCAAAAATATATTTTTTTTCCATATTTTTATAATTTCTTTTTCAAAACCAACATTGAACAAAATTGGTACATAAAAAATGAGAAGTAAATTAATATTAAGCTGGAAAACGCAAGTTTTGTATTATGATTGTTTTCTTTTCAAATGAAATTTATTGAAGAAACGAGAAGCATATTATAGATCTAACAGAAAGCAAAAAACTTAGTTTTGTGGAAAATATTTTCAAAAAGTATAAAAAAAAATAATTTTTCCAACATTTTGCTTCATAAGCACCACAAGAATTTTCTAAATCAATTTTTTAAAAATTTTTAATTGTTGCACAGGTCTCTAGCAATAATTTGGCTTTTACAGATTGAAAAAATATCAATTAGTAGACGAGTTATAGCCAAAAAACCATATAAACAATATGCTGAAAATCGGCATTTGACTGCAAAGTTCGAAGGTCGATTAAAAAAAAAATTCGAACTAACATAAACAAACGCCTTAATACGCTCTTCTAATTTAGCCTCTATTTTCACCCTTACTCTCAGAATCGACCTAACTTTTGCTAACCTGAATTTGTTCCACAGTGTTATTTTGAAAATGTTGCAGCTGATTCGTCATTTAGTAATTGGACACTCATAATTGCGGTTTAATTTAATTTTTGAACGTTTAATACAATGTCGCGTGTTTAATTTGGTCTGCAGCAATATCTATTGCAAGTTCATTAATTGCTTGCATATTGAACCTTGTCGAGCGTTCTCCAACAGGAGTTTTATCGGCTCTAATTACTACTTTATGATTATCAGATGGCATTTGTTCGACGGATGATTTAAATAATTTTATTAATTGATTATGCTGAAGAAGTAATTTTTGTAAACATTCAATTATTTCTCCTCTTGTTCTTGAATTAATTTATCATCGAAATTTCCAATAAAATAATTTTCTAAAAATGTATGTGTATTATAAGGAAGTTGAAATAAAGAACCTGCTGAGTGATAAATTTGGCTTTGAACTTTGAATGTTGGCATGAAATTATCAGTAATAATGTATGTTGCACCAAACGAAGTCATTAAAAGCGTTATTGTATATTTGAATACTTGGTAAAAAATGCTCCGATTGTGTTGTTGCTCCCGAAATTAATTTTAGCAGTGGCTCTGGTAGATCATTTAAAACTGGCAATTTGACTTTACCATTTGCACAACATAAGCAACATGAGTTTCATTTTTAAATTTTAATGCTTTGTAATGTACACAAATATTATTCATTCTGCTTTGCCATAAGCTATCATATATTGTATGATCATAACAAAAAGCGAGACGCTTAATTATTAATCTGGTATTTGATGCACTTGGTCTTGCTTGTGTATTTCTTAATCGGATAGATTGATTCCTTATTTCAAGTTGTTCATGATCATCTGCACGTGACTGTGATGTATGGTTTTTTATTTTATTTTGTCCCGAATTGATAATAAAAAATCGAATTTTTAAATCTGTCACATATGTTTAAATCAAATAATTTTTAAAATTTTGAATTATACATTTAAGCGAAATAATTTTACTGTAATAAGAAAAATTTAGTATATGTGTATATATCATTCCTTTTAAAATTTTTAAAATTGATTATTTTAAAAACCATTCCCATCATCCATAGATCATACATGTAAAATTTTATTAAATTTGGTCCATTGGTTCTTTAGTTTTAGTGCGACAAACATACATGAAATTTTTATATATATGTATATAGATTTATTTCAGCTTCAAATTGGAGAGTAACACGAAAAATTTAATATATCACACCTGTACCTCTAAAGTGAGTCAACTCAAAATTTTTCAATTTCCACTTTTTGCAAGAAAACGATACACAGTGGTCATATCTATCCACTGTAAAAATCTTACATCGATTTTTATAGTCTTTCGCAAAAAAAAACTACAGTTGTAACTCTCTTCGTGTTATAAGAGTAGGTTTTTCAGAACCCACTAAAAAGATATATTTTGAGTTGCACCCAAAAAAAATTGTTATTTTTGATGGTCACTGAAAAAATCACAAAAACAACTACTGTTGTATACTTATTATTCACAATACTTTACAATGAGACAACTGTTTTTTAAATTTTATAGTAAATATAAAAAAAAACATTTTTTTCCTCTACTGAAAATTTGTAAATTGTGAGTCTACTCACTTTAGAGGTACAGGTGCGATATATTAATTTAACTACTTAAAACTGTTTAGATGGCTGCAAGTATATATTGATATCAACATGTAAAGATGAATTTTTTATTTTTTTACAAAAATTTTTATCTCTTACGAACCATTATAGATATTTTTTAGGGTTAATTAAATAGATGTTTTCAGGGTTAATATCTGGCTATTTTACTGATATATGACATAATAAAATTTACCAAGCTAAAACTCAAAACTAATTTGAAACTTCTTTTTAAATATCGCATAATTTTTAAGTTCTCATAATATTCCACATATTACTATTTTAATGCCGGCTACTTTAAAAAGTATTTATTTTTGTTGTCCTTTGAAAGAATTTTAATAGTTTTTCTACTAATAAGACAGTGCTACAGCTATTTTGGGGGATGAGAAAATTCAGGTCAGGATGAAACTCATAGGACAGTGTAGTAAAACTTATAAGGGATTTGGCGTTCTCAAGCCAAATTTTGTTTTATTACCTTTTATATTTTTCCCTTATCTAGATATTTGTTTGTTTAGTTTTTCAGCTGTAACTCAAGAACCATTGATGATTTCTCATTTCATTATTCAGCAAAGAGCTTCAGCAAATAAAGTTGGAATATGTTTATCGAATGAAATCTTTAAATAAATTTAATTTTCTCCTTCTTCTTTTAATCAATTTTTTGAATAACATATCACACTCAGGACGCATGATTTTTGTTTAATAGCAGATTCCAAACCTCGAAATTCGAGTGCAAATTCTAGGTAATTTTATTTTTTCAAACTCACACATAGCATATGTATAATTTAATGTATGTATTAGTAGCAACTTTAAATGCAATTTTCTCAAACTAAAGGAAACAATTTAAAAATCTGTAAATCTGCAAAATTGCTACATGTTCGGTCAAAATCGGGATAAAATGGTAGAACAAAACATCGGTCACAAGAAATCGTCTAGCCTATTAATATTATAGATAGATTCGTAGAGTAGGAGGGATGTATACGTATGAGTGATATTTTTAATAATAAATCAAACATACGTCAGTATTTAAAATTTAATCTTTACATGGATAATACATTAGGGAGACAGCGGTTTGTATGAAAAAAAAAATTTTGGTCGAATTTTGAGGTGTGCGGGTCGGATTATTGTGACACTGGATCTAAAACTTTAGTGCGCAAAATTTGCGCCAAATCCGACAATGCTTTCTGGACGCGCATTGAGTTCAAAGTTCAAATATGCATTTTTATGTAAAAATTATAAAAAAAAAAAAAATAATTTTTCACAAAAATTTTTATATTAATAACTGCGTTTCGATTAAATTTATTAATAAACCATAATCTAGAGTAAATTATCTTTCTAATAAAACAACAAAATCAATTATCGGTTGAAAAACAGACAAGTAATATCAAGTTCCGCAGCCCACTTGATTAAGAAAATCGAGTTCACACTTTTAAAACATTGAAATTATTTACAACAACAATATTTTTGCATTTTCCTGATCCCAAAATTATCTTATGTAAAGTATTTTGTATCTCGTCTATTGTTATGCTGTTCTAAATTAATGTGAAAACGGTACGTATTTTTTCGCACTATTTCAAAATCTCCAATTTTACTTTTTCAAAATTTTGTTCAAGAAATTTTCCGAAATCAATGATTGGACTTTAAGGTCTTATTAACAAAATATACTCAAAATGTGTCCCTGTTTTAATTTTTTTTTCAGAATTATTGTATTCATATATATATTCAAAAAGTGCTATTTACACTTGACAGCAATATTAATTTTTGATTTCAAACTGTTCTCTGATATAACTGTCAAATAGGTATAATATTAATTTTGATATCACACATGAATAGCAAATCAATCTACAATTACTTTCAGATTTTACACGCTCTCTTTAAAATAATTATTGATGCAGATAGCACTTTTTGAATATAAGCCCTCGATATACAAATTTGTTTATACTGTATTAAATATAAAAACTAATTAATCTACATAACGAACAAATTTGAGGAATTTTATGAATACATTAAATTTGTTTTAATAAGAAAAAATCTTTATGAAGAAAATATTTATTTGTTTTCATAAAGAGTCAATTTGACATCAAGAGTACCCCATGGGTTAGTTTCAGAAAATTAGACCAGAATAATATTTTTTAGAATTATTAAAACATTACCAACAAGTTTTATCGAAATCGTTACACATATATGTATTATTTCGATATTTTGTTTTAAAAAAATATAAATCTCCTTAAATTTGAATTTTGACCTTAAAGAGGCACAGCTTGTTGTGTCTGAATTTAACCTTACTTTACAAGATTGAGAACTTATGTCAAGTAGTATAATAGTTTGACAAAAGATATTTGAAATATGAAATCTCCCAAAAGATGTAGCCTAAAAGTTGAGAAAGTATG
Source organism: Cordilura impudica (assembly GCA_963682025.1). Classification (NCBI taxonomy): domain Eukaryota; kingdom Metazoa; phylum Arthropoda; class Insecta; order Diptera; family Scathophagidae; genus Cordilura; species Cordilura impudica. The sequence goes on from CAVMKG010000485.1 coordinate 38,708, forward strand.
AAAAATCAAATTTTCCTTCAAATCCGCTTAAATAAAAACGCTGCCGTCGCCAAACTAAAAACAGAATGCCTACAATATTTGGTATTTTTAATCACATAAATCTTGTTAATAAGACCCTAAGGTCTAATTGTTGATTTCGGAAAATTTCTCGAACAAAATTTTTTAAAAAGTAAAATTGGAGATATTGAAATAGTGCTAAAAAATACGTACTATTTTTAAATCAATTTAGAATGGCATAATAATAGACGAGATGCAAAATACTTTACATAAGATTATTTTAGGATCAAGGAAATGCAGAAATATTGTAGTTGTAAATTATTTCAATGCCTTTAAAAATGTGAGCTCTATTTTCTTAATCAAGTGGTCTGCGTCGCATTTATTGCTAGGGGAACTTGATATTACTTTGCTGTTTTACAACCGATAATAGATTTTGTTGTTTTATTAGAAAGATATTTTACTCTAGATTATGGTTTATTAATTAATTTAGTTGAAACGCAATTATAAATATCAAAATTTTTGTGAAAAGTGATTTTTTTTGATAATTTTTACATGTAAATGCATATGTGAACTTTGAACTCAATGCGCGTCCAGAAGGCATTTTCCGATTTTGCTTAAATTTTGCGAACTAAAGTTTTAGATCCAGTGTAGCACGTCTTGAAATTCCAAAAAAAGATGGCTGTCACCCTAATATACATATTAATAAAAATTAAAGCTCTGTTCGTTTACTTTCCCAGTAAAAACCAGTACAAACAGAAATTTCAGAGAGTAAGAAAAATTATTTCTCAATAACATAAGTGTCCAATATAGTAAACGATTAGCAATTTGTAAGAATTGTAAACAGGAGAAAAATTAAGAAAAATCTATTTTATTTAACATGTAATGAGATTCATTGAAACTAATATCATTACCTATTGCTTTTGAAAATAAACATTTGTTATGAAAGAAATTGGCAGATACACATATTTTTTTTTTGGCAGGAACCGGTTTTAGAAGATTAAAATTAATGAAACCTGGTTATTTGAATATTTATTTACTTCTTCTATCGTTAATTTCCTCAGAATTATTATTTAAAATTTTTGCACAAAAATAGAATTGTAGTATTTTTGCTTTATTCCTTACAAAACTAAATTATATGTTTTTTAAACATATGTTTTTTCTTGTTTGCAAATTCTTACTGCCAAAAATATATCCAGTAAAAACTAGCAAGATTTCAAAAAATAAACTGTCACTTTAAGCTCTCATTTGTTCTCTTTTACTGGCTTTTTGAAGTAAACGAACAGGATCCAGTAAATTTTGTGATAATTTGTACAAATTATTACAAATTATCACGTAAACGAACAGAGCTTATATATTTATTTATTTATTGAGTCTACTAATTTTACATTTTACAGACTAATATAAAAGTATTATAATAAAGATGATATCTTAGATATATATCTTAATTAAATATTTTAAATAAGTTTTATTTAAAATTATCTTTATTTAAATTAAAATCCAATAATGGCGAGAAACTGTTACAAATTTTAAGCATCTTGCAATTGGTTCATTTGTCCCATAATTTGTACGATGCAAATCCTCACAAAACGGCCGTTTATGACGCAAAACACGAGGCGGATTATATACATATATTAACCAGATTATATAAATAGTCACATTTAATATCATTTGACGAAATATTAAAAATTAAAGTAATAGAAAAAGATGATCTACGATCTTTTAAAGATAGACCTAGAAATTTACGTCTACTTTCATCAGCCCAATTTATTTTTTTTAAAGCATATTTCGTGAAAAGTTTTTGAATATTTTCAATTCTATTAGAATGAGTAGCTGTATAAGGGGGTTCTATATTAGGGAACAAAATTCTAATTTACTTCTGACATGTGACACATATAAAGACTTCAGAGTGATGGGGTCTTTAAAGTCTTACGAGTTCCTTCTAATAAAACCTACCATTGAGTAGGCTTTAGAAGTAATATAATCAATGTGTCTACCAAAATGCAATTTAGCATCAAAAATAACTCCAAGATAATTTACCTCGACGACTCTTTTAAGTACAACGTCGTTAATAGTGTAATTGTATACAATTGGATTATGACAATGTGTTAAAGAAATAGTACAACATTTTCCAATATTAAAAACAAGTTTATTTAAAACACACCAATTATCCAGTGCTATCAAAAAATTATCCGCAAACATTAAAGGTTTACAAAACTTTAGACACTTTGGCAAATCATTAATAAAGAATAAAAGTAGTAACGGGCCCAAATGAGTACCTTGTGGAATGCCTGAGAAAGCATTTATTTCATATCTAGAATATGATGTGCCAATTATTACCTTAAGCTTTCCATTAATTAAAAAACTTTTAAAAAATAGCAATAATTCACCATTTATACCATACATTTGAAGTATAGACAATGTCGAATTCTTTTGAAGAAATCAGTGTAAATTGCATCTAATTGCATTTTCTTTTCCATAGAAACTACAATCCTATTTGTCAATACAGCCAAATTTGTGCAAGCAGATCGGCCTGAGAAAAATCCATGTTGAGAAACTGAAATACTATGAGATACGTGTTCATAAAATTTGACTTTTAGAATACTATCAAAAATTTTTGCCATAGTACATTGTTTTAGTATGGGTCTATAGTTAATAACATTGGTTTTAGCACCAGATTTAAAATTTGGCACAACACACCAATTTTTCCAACAATTTAAAAATATGGCACGTTTTATACATGCATTAAAAATAGTTAGAATTGGACTTAATAAAGATTGGACACAATTTTTGAAGAAAGTTGTTGGTATTGAATCTGGAAAAATGCCAGACGAACTATTCTTTAATTCTGTGATGGAAGAAATAATATCCTCATCAGATATAAGAATTGTAAGATTATTCCCCGAAGGTTCCACTATGTGAATGCCTAAGTTACTGGGATTAGAAAAAGTAGATTGAAAAAATTTTGCAAATAGATTACAAGATTGGTCACTACTCATTGAAACATCATTTTCATAAATCATATTAGCGGGATATCCGGTATTTTTACGTTTAATTTTAATATAATGCCAAAATGCAGACGAATCAGATCTTAGGTTGTTTTCAATATTGAATATGTATTGTTTATACAAGAAATTATGTAAGAAATCAAACTCATGACGAATTTGTTTAAAATTTATTAAATCGGACTCATCATTAGTTTTTTTATATTTTTTAAAAACCCTACTCTTAACATTCTTCAAGTTAATGAGTCTCCTATTAAACCAAGGAGGCTTATTATGTGAAGACTGTCTTATTAAAGGTATCCTTAACCTCATCGAAAAATTAATTTTATCCAATAAAAACTTATACATCTTTTCAAGGTCATTACAATTTGATATGAATGAATAATCGACAGAATTTAAAAAATTATTTATTGCTAAATTATTTCCTTTTTAGGCCTTAGCTGCAATTTTGCTGAAGAATGAAAGGAGAAATCATCAATGATTCTTGAGTTATAGCTGAAAAACTAACTTAAACCCATTGGAGATTTTACTATACTGGCATAGTACTTTCACCATTACTTGGAATTTCTCACACCTTGCGCACAGTGCAACAGAATAATAGTTTAATTTAATTGAATGTTTTTATAAAATAATACCGCATCCACCATTGGTTTTAATATTGAGTTTAAGACAAAGGTGGATAGTATAAAAGATTCGGAACCACTGAATATAACGATATTACATGTGTTTTTTGTGAGTTTTATGGTCTATGTACTAGAAAATTATCCATATAAAAAACATTATTTAAAAAAAATTTGTTTATTGCAAAATTTAATTTCCTGTCCAAATTAGTTTTGCTTAGCTATCATTATCATAATCATCATATTATGAGTATATGCAAATGAAACTAAACTAATTAAACTCGGTTTATGTTAAAGTTTTTGTTTTTATTGTAGCTTAAGACAGATATCAGCTTTCGATTTGTTATGTACGAGGGCAGATCAATAAGTCCGTGACTGTTAGAATGAAACACAGTTTTTTTTTGCAAAAAAAAAAATTATTTTTCAACATAATCTCTATTGAGCTCAATACACTTAGTCCAACGATTCTCTAATTTTTGTATCCCTTCCATAAAATAGGCATTTTTGATCAATAATTTCATCCGAGCCATTTTTTTAGGTTTGGAAATAAACCGGAGAATATGGTGGATGAGGTACCAATTCGTAGCAAAATTCAAGAAATTTTGCCATTGAGACTACACACGTGTTTATGGTCAATTGAGAGCAAACGCGGCACCCATCTTACAGACAGCTTTCTTAAACCCAACTGATCATTTAAAATCGAAACCACACTGCCATATGAAATGCCTCAACAATCTCACGCACTTTTACTCTTCGATCGGCCAACACCATATCGTGGATTTTTTTCGACATTTTCGGGTATATTAACCTCAATTGGCCGTCCAGAACGTCCACCGTCATTTGTATTTGTGCGACCACAACAAAAGTCAGTAAACCACTTTTTTACTATTGAAATCGATGGTGCAGAGTCCCCATAGTATTTATCAAGCTTTTCCTTGGTTTGATTGATGGTTTTTTTTTGCGCTAAAAATAATGTTTAATGAGCACTCGAAATTCACTTTTTTTTTTCATTAAAAAAAAAACACGCGGTTATATGTTTTGAACAGCTGGTAAACGTAAAGTAAATGACGGAACTTGCTCAAAATTTTACAGTAGTCTACTAACAGGTGTTACCTGATGCGAGCAGCGTTGCATTTCAAATAACTACGAGGGAAGTCAAAAAGTCACGGACTTATTGATCCGTCCTCGTATAATAACATTTGTCTTCATTTAAATTCAAATTAGTTTTATTAGCTGTTGTAGTTTTGTTTTAATCATGAAATGTTGAGTGTCAATGTTGAACCAATAAAAACTTTTAAAATTCAAAAATGTTTAGAAATTGTATCATATATATGATAAGTGTGATCGTTAAAATTAAGGTTTGTTAATTTTTGTGCAAAGCAATATATCCATATGATTTATGTTGGCCATTGTTGTCATAAGCGATTACTAGATTGGCAGCGAACTGGGCTAAAATGACTACGAAATATTTTTTTTAGATAACTACGATTAAATTATAAATAAAATGTCTGATGTCTGCATACATTTTCATTGAGAGCTGCTAATAATTCCCAATTTACCACTGCGTTCAAAAATTTATATCAACTCGATATTTTTATGAGAGTCTATTTCAAACATGTGATTTATTTTTCGTAATTTATAAAGTGAAATGTAGTGAAAACCAAACACTTTAACACCTTTTATTTCTACAACAGAATTATTAATGTAGTTTAAAGCCTAATGGAGCTAAATTACATAATTACAAGATATGGACAAACTACGTGTGTAATCTGACATAAAAATACATCCTTTGATAAACTGGATACCAAAAACAAACACCATTTATGTGAACAACTCGAATAAAAGCGACACATCATATCACATCACATCACACACTTACTTACATGCATATAACGATCTGTCAATACTTAAGAAAAGAAAAAATATACATAAGTACACACTTACATACGCATACTGTGTTAACATTACAAACAATATTAAACTTAGCTTCAATAGCTTGTTTAACACTGGCTTTAAAAGATGGCGTCCAGGCAGTCAGTTAGTCAATTAATACGAGTATCATTAAATATTTATATAAATTTGTGTGTGAGCATATATTATGAATTTGGCGGTTGTCGTTTTAAGATATCAGACATTATAGTAGAAGCAAAATAATAAAAAAAAAAGTTTTCAATCATTTGATTGACAAGTTAACATGACGATTTATGTCTGGAGAGTGAAAAGAAAATATTTCATACTTGTATTGCAAAGTAAATGACGTTAGAGACAAGAAAAACTTCTCGCTAAGTAAACATAGCAACTGTAAAAATATATTTAAAAAAATATTTAATTAAATATGTTAACAGATTTTAAACTGGTACTCTACATAAAGTATATATAAACACAGATAAGAGCATTTATTTATAACCAACGAACGGTTTGCCATTACTTCAAGAACATGTGCGTTGTTTTCCGCATTCTGAATTACATAACCTGCAAGTTGGCCCTGCCCAATTCTAAACAAAAAATCCGCATGTAATTTCTCGCTTTTCCCTATCTATATATACTAGCAGATTCCAGCGCTCGAAATCTGAGTGCAATTTCTAGACAACTTTCAACTTAGCCAATACATAAACTAACACTTTTTTGGCTTATTATTATTACATTAACTAATTTAATAAACACACACATATCATATGTATAATTTTATGTATATGTTAGTAGCAACTTTAAATCCAATTTAGTCAAAATAAAGGAAAAAAATGTAAGGATCTGAAAATCTGGGGAACAGTTAAAAATAAATACCTTTCAAATAGTATACGTTTGGTCAAACGTGGGATAAAACGGTAGAACAAAAAATCGGTAACAAAAAATCGCCTAGCCTATTTATATTATATTGTTTGTTTGTTTCGCTGTACTACAGACAAAGTCACCATATGATTCCTTTCGGCCACGCCTACTTTGATGCCCACTTTTCTATATAATTCATTTTCTATTTTTGGTATATTTGTTCGCTATACAAGCTTTTATTTTTCAACGGATTTCTCTGAAATTTGGTACTCACAATCCCTGTACTCCAAGCAAAGTCACCTTATGCTTCCTTTCGGCCACGCCTACTTTTATGCCCACTTTTCTATATAATTCATTTTCTATTTTTTGATATATTTGTTCGCTATAGAAATTTTTATTTTGCAATGGCCTTCTCCAAAATTTAGTACATACCCATACTCCATATGTTTTTTACTGGCCACGCCTACTTTTACGCCCACTTTTTATATAAAATTAATTTTTGTTGCTTGGTATATTTTTTCCATACACAGATTTCTAATTTTTCTGAAATTTAGTACACACGGAAATAACTTCACAATGAAGAAATTCCCCAAATTTAAAAAAAGATCCCCAAAAGAAATTAACAAATTCCCCAATGTTTCTGATTACTAAATAAAAAAAATGCACTTACTCCCTAAATTCATGCTTAAATTTTTTAATATTTTTATATCATGAATTTTGTTAAATATTTATTTAAGTGAAAACTTGCATACTGCTCTCAATGTCTGTCCTGCAATAAACGCATTTAAAATCTGTATACTTTTCAATAGCATTATTTCGGTGCGCGGAAGCGGCGTGATTGCGGAACAGAGTTCAGCTAAAATATTGGAATGATCTGAAAAATATATTTTGGCAATTAAAATAAGTTGATAACAACTGCGCGGCAGCACGGGAGTGGCTGCTAAACGCGCGGAAGACTTTTCTCCGAGTTGTGTTCCGCGGACGCGGAAAAGTCTTGAAATAAAAGTGAAAAGTCTTTTAATAAATTTGATGTATGTATATCCAATAATTACCTGTTGATCCTAATAGGCCACACATATACTGTAAGAAGTTGCGTAAAGCAACGTTGCCGCACACTTTTGAACGTCGCATCCGTTTTACATTTTTGAAACTTCTATAAATTTGGTATCTATGCTCAATGATGATCACTTATTGAATGAAGTAATTAAATTTTTAAAAGTTTTGATTCCTCTAATTTGCAAACGATTTCATTATATTTGATGTTAACAAAATAAATAAACTTAAAAAAAAGCTTAAGCTGTTTTACAGCTTAGTTTTGAAGCATTTCTGCTGTAGCGTCTTATAAAAAAAACTTCTGATTTAAAAAATCAAAAAATTTTAAATTGGATTAAAAAATTAATTTACTCCCCAAAAAACGTAAACATATAAATTTTTGCGAGGAATTTTGGTGAATTTGTTCATTGGGGACTAAGTACTCAGCGCCTGGTAAGCATAGTGAACCACTTTTCAAGTCAAAGGCTTTTGGATCCCGGGCAAGACCGTGTAAAAATAGCTAGTTATGAATAAAAATGCATTCATATGATGGGAAAAAAGTAGTTATTCTCAATGCATGTGTATTTTATTTTTTTTCTAAAAAAAATTACACTTGCAACACAGACGGTAGCAAAATTTAAATAACAAAATAAATATTTTATTGTTCTTGTAGGTTGAAGACCACAAATAAAGCCCACTTGCAACTTTATTAACTTTAGTGTAAGCCAATTTATCTCGCAATTGTCTTCTAGCAATCCTTTGGCTATTTCGTTGTTGTTATTCTACAAAACCAATTTCCTCCACAAGTGCTCGCATCAAAACTATGATATTCATTATTTACTTAATTTTTCTTTCAAATAATTTAATTTGTGTTTGCACATACAAAAAAAAAAAGAAAACAAGTAATAAAATTATAGTCGGTCTAGACGGACTATACGATATCCTATACCATGGTTTAGAGACCCAATCTGTTCGGCCCATCTAATAATGGATATAGAAAATAAGCATAAACCAAATTTGAGTGGCATTGTTACTAATTTGCTGGCTGCAGATAGGATTCTATATATATGTGGACTAGGTCATAAAATGGCAAAATGGACCGCTAAAGACCATATTTGTTAAAGTCACCTATAATTTGAAAAAATGCATACCAACTACATTTGAGAAAAAGATGTGCAATATTTTTGTTTTTTGATAGATCTAAGTGAAAATCGGGAAGCAGCTTTATATGGGGGCTAATGACGAATAACTGCCATATGGGGTTTATTTTTGGACAAATGATAAATAGATGTAATAAATACACACAAACCCAATTTGACCGAGATCTATATGATAATTTGGATCTTATGGCAATTTAAGTCGATTTCAATTACCTCTTTGATAAAAAAATATCCAAATTTAGAACAACAACGATAACAAACATAGGAAAATCATAATTTTCAAAACTTCTTTACTTTTGCATTGATATCTGGAAAGTTATTATATCGATTTCGATGATTTTAAATTGCAAACTGCTCAAGACATCAGGGAATCATTTTCACTTAAAATTAGCAAGCCAGCTGACCCATTGAAAGCATAATCGCTATTTCCACAGACGGACATCGCTTTATCAACTCAACAAATAGAATGACAAACTTATATATACCCTATGCACACTAGAGTGGTCCTTAAAAATGAAAATGCCATTTTGGGAATAGGCGGGGTCCACTTTGTTATCTTTCAATATAGAACCAATAAATGTGAAGTTTGGGGACAATAGTATAAAGAAAAGTCGCGCCGGAAATCGATTGAAAATTTCAAGTGTGTTTATATGGGGAAAATATGACTTTATTTGAGCTTTTACAAAAATTTGGTCCTATAGTTGAATTTTTCAGACAAGCTGTTATAAGAATCGGGATCAGTAATAAATTATCTTTTCAAAAAGCTATAAAAATTCCAAATCGAATAAATATTCGCCAAGAACTAGCAAATGCCCCAGACCACTTTTGTGCCAAAAAAAAAAAACTAGGTCATGAAATTTGATAGCATTTTTTTCTACTTTGAGAAATTGCTTAAAGCCATAATTCTTTCTTTGTCTCTATACTAATAAGTAATCAGATATGAAGTACTGTTTTGTTACCACGTTGCGAACCTTTTGCGCATTGAGACCGAAGCTAGGAAGTTTTTTTGATTAAATTTTGAAAACTCCTTTTTCAAGTTTAAAAAAATTTTCTTAATAAAAATTTTAAAAAATGGATTTGGCACTTAAGAGTTTCATTAAATACATGTCAAAAATTAACTGTGTGCATTTTTAGGTAAATCCCTTTGCCAGAATTTTTTTTAACAAGGATTATATTTTTGCGGATTTCGAGAAAAATGGGATTTTTGTGAAATATTCTGTATATGTAATCTTTCTAATTTCTTTATATCAAAAATTAATCAGTTCTCTACTTCTAAGTGCTATATTTTATCTTAATAGCCTACGGTTTCGGAAAAAAAAAATTATGACCCCATTAACCCTTTCAGAATTGGGGTCACATATGACCCCAAGGTAATAAAAGACAATTTATTCAAAAAATTCAAATATTTTGCAAATACTGTTGAATTTTTAAAAGCGTTACTTAAAATATTATAACCGAATATGTATATCTTCCGTTCCTAAAATTTGGGATAAATCTGGGAACGTTAAGCCATTATTTGCCAAGGCCAGCTTTTGTTTTTAAGATATATTTCTAAATAAAGATTACCGAAAACGATTTAACTCGATGACACCACTTTTTTGTAGGTAAGAAATATAATTCAGTTAATTTTTCTTTTTAGTTAACCCTTTAGGGCTCCTGGAATCATAGTTATCCATTGTGATATATCTCTGGTGCAATTGTCTGCTTATTGCTCGCGTGTATAAATTTAGACAACTTTTAACCAATTTTAGTAAAAAATTGTATAATTTTGAAAACTATCTCTATGTTTTCAAATAAAATAAGAACATTTTTGAGCTATAACTCAACATTGTTAACATTACACAGGAAAGATGTTGTTTTTGTATGATTCTGGAGTAATTTTTGTTATAACGGGTGATTTTTTTGAGGTTAGGATTTTCATGCATTAGTATTTGACAGATCACGTGGGATTTCAGACATGGTGTCAAAGAGAAAGATGCTCAGTATGCTTTGACATTTCATCATGAATAGACTTACTAACGAGCAACGCTTGCAAATCATTGAATTTTATTACCAAAATCAGTGTTCGGTTCGAAATGTGTTTCGCGCTTTACGTCCGATTTATGGTCTACATAATCGACCAAGTGAGCAAACAATTAATGCGATTGTGACCAAGTTTCGCACTCAGTTTACTTTATTGGACATTAAACCAACCACACGAATGCGTACAGTGCGTACAGAAGAGAATATTGCGTCTGTTTCTGAGAGTGTTACTGAAGACCGTGAAATGTCGATTCGTCGCCGTTCGCAGCAATTGGGTTTGTGTTATTCGACCACATGGAAGATTTTACGCAAAGATCTTGGTGTAAAACCGTATAAAATACAGCTCGTGCAAGAACTGAAGCCGAACGATCTGCCACAACGTCTAATTTTCAGTGAATGGGCCCTAGAAAAGTTGGCAGAAAATCCGCTTTTTTATCGACAAATTTTGTTCAGCGATGAGGCTCATTTCTGGTTGAATGGCTTCGTAAATAAGCAAAATTGCCGTATTTGGAGTGAAGAGCAACCAGAAGCCGTTCAAGAACTGCCCATGCATCCCGAAAAATGCACTGTTTGGTGTGGTTTGTACGCTGGTGGAATCATTGGACCGTATTTTTTCAAAGATGCTGTTGGACGCAACGTTACGGTGAATGGCGATCGCTATCGTTCGATGCTAACAAACTTTTTGTTGCCAAAAATGGAAGAACTGAACTTGGTTGACATGTGGTTTCAACAAGATGGCGCTACATGCCACACAGCTCGCGATTCTATGGCCATTTTGAGGGAAAACTTCGGAGAACAATTCATCTCAAGAAATGGACCGGTAAGTTGGCCACCAAGATCATGCGATTTGACGCCTTTAGACTATTTTTTGTGGGGCTACGTCAAGTCTAAAGTCTACAGAAATAAGCCAGCAACTATTCCAGCTTTGGAAGACAACATTTCCGAAGAAATTCGGGCTATTCCGGCCGAAATGCTCGAAAAAGTTGCCCAAAATTGGACTTTCCGAATGGACCACCTAAGACGCAGCCGCGGTCAACATTTAAATGAAATTATCTTCAAAAAGTAAATGTCATGGACCAATCTAACGTTTCAAATAAAGAACCGATGAGATTTTGCAAATTTTATGCGTTTTTTTTTTAAAAAAAGTTATCAAGCTCTTAAAAAATCACCCGTTATGTAAACATTTTTCAAAAAGGAAACATGAAATTTCATATGTATGGTTGTGCACTATGCAAACTCTTTTTTTTTATTCTTATAGCAAACCAAAGAATTTTATAAAAATCTCTTCATTTGTGGTCAATGACACATGCAGGTCGCACCTGTTTCAAATCCCACGGATGTCTTTTTTCACCCATTTAATTATTTGTTATTTTCATAAAATTACAACTTCAAAAAAATTTTTTTTCTATAATTAACATTTACTATATTATTGCAAAAAAAATAAAAAAATACAAAAATACATTTTTTTATATTAATAGAATTCTTTAAATAATAGAATAGTAATAGAATTCTTTAAAAAAAATCGCGCTATTTAAAAAAAATGTATAATATTATGAAAATATAATTTTTAATAAGTTAATTTCCTCTTAAAAAAGTATATAATTACTTGATTTTCTATTGAACTACCTTACAAATAACGATATATTTTTTGCAAAAAATCTTAAAGGTGTAGGTAAAATCCCTAAGATATCCGGTTCTGAAAGGTTTAAGAGGTCAATATATACATCGAAATAAATCTAGTGGTCCCAAGTTTTATTCAGTTTATGTGAAACCATACATGATAAATGCCTATTTAAGAGAAAATTTCATATTAAAAAAAACTCTTTTATAAAAATGCTAAGTTTTAAATAGGTTCATAATGGGCTTATGGCTTTCAAATTTAAAAATATCAAATAAAAGGCACTCAAGTAAGTTTTAAAATGATATAGATATATTGCTGAAAATCGGTTTAAAGTATTAAATTTATATTCGCGAGCAATAAGCAGACATTTGCACCAGAGATATATCACAATGGATAATTATGATTCCAATAGCACTGAAGGGTTATATAAAAAGAAAAATTAACCGAATTATAATTCTTACATTCCAAAAAGTGATTTCATCGAGTTTAATAGAAAAACTCGTTTTCGATAATCATTATTTAGAAATATCTTAAAAACAAAAGCTGGCCTTGGCAAAAAATGGGTTAACGTTCTCGGATTTATCCCAAATCTTAGGAACGGAAGACATACATATTAAGTTATAATATTTTAAGTAACACTTATAAAAATTCAACTGCATTTGCAAAATATTTGAATTTTTTTATTAGATTGGGGTCAAATGTGACCCCAATTTCAAAATGGTCAATGGGGTCATATTATTTTTTTCCGACACCCTAGGCCTTTAAGATAAAATATAAAGTAGAGAACTGATTAATTTTTGATATAAAGAATTTAAAAAAATTACATATGTATACAGAATATTTCACAAAAATCACATTTTTCTCGAAATTTGCAAAAAAAAAAAATCCTTGTTAAAAAAAATTGTGGCTTAGGGATTTACCTTTGCATGCACACAGTTAATTTCTGACATGCCTTTAATAAAACGTTAAAGTGCCAGACCCATTTTTTTAAATTTTGTTTAAGAAAATTTTTTAAAACTTGAAAAAGGAGTTTTCAAAATTTTATCAAAAAAATTTACCATTTTCGGCCTCAATGCGCAATAGGTTAACAACATGGTAATAAAACAATACTTCATAGCTGAGTCCTTACAACTATAGAGAACAAAAAAAAATTATGGCTTTAATCAATTTCACAAAGTTGAAAAAAATGCCATCAAATTTTATGACCTAGTTTTTTTTTTGGCACAAAAGTGGTCTAAGTCATTTTCTATTTCTTGGCGAATTTCAATTCGATTTTAAGTTTTTATAGCTTTTTGAAAAGATAATTTAATGCTTATCCTGATTCTTATAACAAACCTTCGGAAAAATTTAACTATAGAACAACATTTTTGTAAAATCTCAAAAAAGTCTTATTTTCCCCATATAAAGACACTTGAAATTTTCAATCGATTTCCGGCGCAACTTTTCTTTATCCGGTTATCCCCAAACTTCACAGTTATTAGTTTTATATAGAAAGGTAACAAACTGATCCCCAAAATCGCAAATCGAAAATTGTCCATATAACGTAGGACCACTCTAATGCACACTGGTGTGAAGGGTATAAAATATCTTAACCCAGCCTTAAATACATTTTTAGCAAATCTCTTAACAAACCGTAACTTATTAATCACAAAGTAGGGTACAAAATATTGACGAATGGACCAAGCAAGAGTAACTTCAATGAAATGAATGAATAGATGAAAAATTTTTTATAAAATGAAGAGGAGTTTATGACGTAAACAAATATTGTTGAACATGTTATTGCTGCTGCTGCTGCTGCTGCTGCTGCTGCTGGTGCTACTCATACAAATTTGTACTTGTTTAATGACAAAAGTCCAAATTATTTTGTTAACAAAATTGTTAAAATATAAATAACGATGTTAACTAAATAATACAGCATGATTTTTCTGTAAGGTTTTATTGCCCAGTTAAGATTTATTTTAATAGTTTAAATGTACTTGATTATATAAAAAAAAAAAACAGCTGTGAATTGCTTGTTAGTACAATGTGATTAAATTTCTGAAGTTATGATGGTTTTCAAGTGAAAGTAAGGAAACTTATATTAACTTATTTAAAAAGAAATACAAACATATAAATTTGTATTATTTATGGTATTTATTTGATTAAATATGTTCAAGCTTGTTTGTGAAGTAAATTTTAGTTAAAACATTGAAGTTTGTTTCTTATTCCTCTGCATTAAATCTTTTTTTTTCTGTAAGTTTCTGTGTATTTGTTACTCTATTTCTCCATTACAGTTATGGCCTGTTTGTCAATTTTACTAAACATAAATGTTTCTGTTTTCATCTCACATTTTCTTTAGCCAATTTGTATTTATAATAACAAATTTTATTGTCTTTACTGTGTCTGAAATTGCTGGTGATTTTTTTATTATTGTCGGTAGTTTGTTAAGTTTTTTTTTTCTTTGATTTCTTTGTTATTGTTTCAGGAAATAATATAAGTTGTGATCTTGTGTTTGTATTATTAATAAATTGCGAAAAAAAAAACAGTTTGAACAGGTGCAAAGTTAGATGAAATTTTTAAAGTAGTAATTTCAAAAATAATTAAAACAAATTAAGTTAATTCACAAAAAAGCTAAAGTATTTTTAAGAAAAACATACAATATAAAATTAATATAGTTTTAATGATATTATATAAAACCTTAAATAACCACTCAAAAAAAAAAAAATAAACATTTGAATTTGTAATAGTAAAGTGCGGCAATGGCTGGCGAAAATATGAGTGGCGCACAGTGGACCATTTCACGAGAAGACGCACAAAAATCCATAATAGATTGGAATTTTGTTCACGTTTAATAGATGTTATTTTGGCTTTAAATTTTTACTGTAAAGTGTACAAATCGAGAGATAAGAAAAAAAGTTATGGAGGATTTAAAATAAATTTTCATTATACCCTTACCACATTGTGGTATATCTATACCTACATAATGAGGTAGGTCAATAATTTTTGAAAGTGCTTCAGAGTCGATCTAGCGAAGGCCGTCCGTCCGTTCGTCCGTAATTTAACTAAATTGCCATAAGATCCAGATTATCAATCTCGGTCAAATTTTTTTATATATGTTTATTACACCCATTAATCAGTAGTCCAAAAATAAACCCTGTAGCACAATTCTTAGTTATTGCCCGTTTATAAAGCTGCTTCCTGATCTTCACTTAAATCTATCAAAAAAAAAAACAAAAACATAGCACAGATTTTTCTTGAATTTGGTTTGCAAATAAGTGGCTTTACCAAATATGGTCCGGATATAACATATCATGACCGAAGATAAAAAAAAATTAATAACAATGCCACTCAAATTTGGTTTATGCTTTTTTTCTATATCCAATTTGTTATACCTACGACCCTTCCTCTAAACGCATGGTATAGGATATCGCATAGTCGGTCTATACCGTTTATAGTTTTCTTATTTTTTTTTGAACCTCTAACAACAAAAATGTTCAAATTTATAATTTTATGGAGAAGGTTTTTTTTAATTTTTTTTTAAATTTGGGATTTTTGAAGAGGATGATCCATTTTATCATAACTTGAGAACAGCCTAAACAATTTTATTATTAACACCATCAAAAATTTTCAATTTAACTTAGCTCTTATTTACGCTTGTACTACTTTTTACATACTCAACTATTTCGGAGTAAATCAGAATGAAATGATGAAAATGTTTTTTTCCCAAATTCGAAATATTTGTAGTTTTTAAAAATTCATAATAAATCGAAAATAGCGAAACATTAAATCTATTATTTTTCGAAACTAAAATCGTATCACCCAATTCATTCGAATGTGTCACTTACACAGTTGTATTGTTTAAAAATTTGGCATCATTTTAATTTGAACGTCAATGTTGTCATTTTTCAGTTTTCATTTTCAATTTTTTATTTTAAATTTTTCATTTTTAATTTTTAATTTTTAATTTTTAATTTTTAATTTTTAATTTTTAATTTTTAATTTTTAATTTTTAATTTTTAATTTTTAATTTTTAATTTTTAATTTTTAATTTTTAATTTTTAATTTTTAATTTTTAATTTTTAATTTTTAATTTTTAATTTTTAATTTTTAATTTTTAATTTTTAATTTTTAATTTTTAATTTTTAATTTTTAATTTTTAATTTTTAATTTTTAATTTTTAATTTTTAATTTTTAATTTTTAATTTTTAATTTTTAATTTTTAATTTTTAATTTTTAATTTTTAATTTTTAATTTTTAATTTTTAATTTTTAATTTTTAATTTTTAATTTTTAATTTTTAATTTTTAATTTTTAATTTTTAATTTTTAATTTTTAATTTTTAATTCTTAATTTTTAATTTTTAAATTTTAATTTTTAATTTTTAATTTTTAATTTTTAATTTTTAATTTTTAATTTTTAATTTTTAATTTTTAATTTTTAATTTTTAATTTTTAATTTTTAATTTTTAATTTTTAATTTTTAATTTTTAATTTTTAATTTTTAATTTTTAATTTTTAATTTTTAATTTTTAATTTTTAATTTTTAATTTTTAATTTTTAATTTTTAATTTTTAATTTTTAATTTTTAATTTTTAATTTTTAATTTTTAATTTTTAATTTTTAATTTTTAATTTTTAATTTTTAATTTTTAATTTTTAATTTTTAATTTTTAATTTTTAATTTTTAATTTTTAATTTTTAATTTTTAATTTTTAATTTTTAATTTTTAATTTTTAATTTTTAATTTTTAATTTTTAATTTTTAATTTTTAATTTTTAACTTTTAATTTTTAATTTTTAATTTTTAATTTTTAATTTTTAATTTTTAATTTTTAATTTTTAATTTTTAATTTTTAATTTTTAATTTTTAATTTTTAATTTTTAATTTTTAATTTTTAATTTTTAATTTTTAATTTTTAATTTTTGATTTTTAATTTTTATTTTTAATTTTTAATTTTTAATTTTTAATTTTTAATTTTCAATTTTTAATTTTTAATTTTTAATTTTTAATTTTTAATTTTTAATTTTTAATTTTTCATTTTTAATTCTTCAATTTTATTTCTCATTTTTTATTTTTCATTTTTCATTTTTAACTTTTAATTTTTAATTTTTTATTTTTCATTTTTCATTTTTTAAAACGCTATTCAGTCGCTCATTTTATTCCCAAACACTTCCTTTTGAAATCGTGACTTTATTTTATGTCTAAACAGTTCCGTTTTTACTAGTATTCGTTTATTTTTTATTTTTATTTATCCTTGATTAGCATTAATTTTGTCTTAAAAAAATGAGTCTAGGCCAAATATTTTTGGTAATTACAAACATTGGCTATACCCAGACCACATTATGGTAAAGGGTTTAAATATAGTGGTTATTAGGTGTCATCAACAAATTTTCATTGTGTTGCACAGTGTACTTCACAAAATCGAATATAACCCACTATGTATTCATTTTTTCAAGTGTTTTCTTAGTTATCGTAATTGCTGTAAATATTTAAATACCTTTGCAGCATTGAAGTGCAATAATACGGGATGATCGTTATGTTGATGAAATTATTTGTGTTCCATAGAAAACTTTAACGGTTTTTGTTCAAAGAATTTGGCAGCTTGCTGTCAAATGGTACCCAATTAAAAAATATCCTTTCTTTTTCATTTTACTTCTCACTTTTTGTAAATACTGTGTCAATGTATACAAATATATACAGCAGTGAAGCCAAGCAAGTCGCCAATGGGCTATATTTTTAAATAACTACATGTCAGCTGACAAAAATATTTGCATAATAAGATATTAAAGGCCTTTTTAAATTTGCGGCAGCTTGATTTTAGCTGTCACCAATCGACCAAAAGATCAGCGGCGGCGGCTCGAAGAGG